>MSJI02000178.1:0-68633 GCA_001931905.2 Cladosporium sp. IMV 00045
TTTACTAATAGGAGGGTAGGAAGTCGGAGTCGAGCTTAGGCGGAAGCGGGAGTTACGGATTTCTTCGGCGAGTTCTCTCGTTAACGCGAGAGTAATAGGGACTCCCGACTTCGATAATCGAGTAATAGACTTTAGGAGAGCCTCTTCTTCGGCCGTCGAGAGTATCTTTTGCGATTCGTGCGATTTAGAGCGAGAAGTTCGGTTAGAGAGCCGCGAAGCGAGAGAAGAAGGAGGGATATTAAACGCGTAAGCGCACTTTCGAATCGAGGTATATTCGCTATTTCGGTAGGCCGTTAGGGCCGTAGTAAGCGTATCTTCGGTATAGGTAGGCATAAGAAAGGAATAAGAAGAAAGGACACGTAAAAATCGAATAATAACGCGAGATAAGCGCGCGGGACTGTCCCGCTTCTAGTACTGTCCCGCTTCCCCTACCGTAACGTTATGTCAGCAACTTACGAACACCCAACGCCAACCCTGGCCAATGTTGATGAAACCCGTGATGATCGGGGCAATGCCGTTGCTATAGCCGAGAGCAAGAGCATACACAGCCATGTATCGTCCTCTCTCGTGCGAAAAAAACTAGGCCGTGTCAGTTGAAGAGCCCTATATGTCAGTGCTGGACTCTCACAAGGGCTACCCACAACGTCCGAAATTGATATCTCGCCTAAAGACTCTAAAGGAGCTCCAAAGAATCCTTGTAGGATTTTGGCTGCAATCCATTGGCCATTGCTCGTTGTGTAAGGTTGCCATACCATGACGGCCTTATATCATCGTCAATAATCGAAAAACAACGTAGACCACACTTGAATAACATACGCAGGTTCCGAGGAGGGTCACCAGATATACTGGTCTTTTTCCATATTGGAGGGCGATCGCCTGCCAGGGAATGCAACCCCAGCCAAGTAGAAGAAACTGTACTGGATTAGAGCTGTCGTCGTTTGACGGGTTTAGAAATTTCCCACCATGTAGCCTGTCCCTGCGTTCAAGTCTGCGATGCTGAGCCCAGTCGTATCAGACAGCGGGGACAAAACAGAGTATAGTGACGAACAACTTATGCCAATTACAAGCACATATCTATCAGAAGTCAGTTGATCGTCGACGACATTTCCCCGCTGATCGTAATCCTTACAGAGCCATGCAAAAGGCAGACAAGTTTTTTCGTCGAGCAGACCAGTTTAAAGGGTCGTTCGGGTCATCTGAAGGCGTTGGAACAAGAACAACATCTTTATTCGAGCCTCGGGCATGCTTTGCTTGACTTCGATGTGATTCGTCAACCAAGAAAACGGTACCGGGTACACGTTCTAGATCTGCGTGTTCTGGATCCGTATGCGCATTGGGGAGAGTCATCGTGATAGAAGTGTATGGTCTATGAGATCAAACTTGTGGTCCTTTGATCGACCATGCCGAAGGAAAGAGGCTTTTATGTAGAATGATTTGGCGTGGCTACGGCGCTAAGAAGAGGTGACCCCATGCCCCGTACGTTTCCCCAGACCAAACCCCTCATTTCCCATTTCCCCATGGAGCAGTCTCGATTGATAGAGCCACTTCGTCATCATCCCCGTTCGAACACCTACTTGCTTCAAGTGGCAACGCTGATTCAGGCAAGACAAATTGCAAACAGATTTGCGGTCCAGTCGGCTAAGCATAGCGCGTGATAAGGCGAAATGGCTATCATTCGTGGGGCCTTATCTAGCGACGGGATGATGTATAAGCCCCATGCGGTATCACCTTGCCTTGGCCTACCCCATACTTCTCTGCTGAAAGTGATTTCCAGGCCGCCAAACCCTTGGCCATTACCCTATAGGAAGTTTAATTTCTTGGTCACACCAATTTGGTAAGACTTGATCGACAAACGACTTGCACTCGACGGCTTGCCGGGTGTATCAATGTCACCTACCGGAAATGGTAGTATGCTTTGCTCTCACTTCCTGACTACGTTGCCATAGTGGATGGATTCACCACAGGTGTCAACATAAAGCCCAACGTTCATGCTGCATCCATGATCAAACTTCAGCATAACATCTGCTTTCATCTATTGACTCGATACTAGAATACTCTTTGAGAAAGGCACCTACACGATGAGCTACACCAAGTTACCAGTTGAGATGAGACCTCTCCTCGCCCCAGCAGAGCCTGAGATCATCGGTTACGTCGACCCATGGATCGTTTCTCCAGGCGAAACGGCGGATTTGAAGGTACTTTACCTCCTCATGTGCACCTGCTTCACTCATCACTGACTGCCTGTAAAAACCTAGGTCTCGGCAACATGCTCAAAGTATAGATATCGGATGAAACGTCTTTTGCAGGGACTGGAAGTCAAAGACGCACCTCCAGTCTTCCAAGAAGACGTTCCAGATGGACCGCACGGCGAGGGAATCGGTCGCTATCAAGCGTCTTACCCGGGTTCCTATGCCATTGTCAATTCATGGATGGCGCACCCACTTCTGAGAGAGGCCAATGGGCTCGAAGTAAGCTTTGTAGCATCCCCATGGATGCTGAGTGCCCCATACTTTCAGTCAATGGTGTCGACACTTGACGTCCCATCTAAATCGGGATTCCTTGTTGGTCTTGGGACCAATAATGCTCTGGAAGTCTGGATAGGGAACGGAAGCGCAATCGAGGTAGTTATGGTGCCGTTCCAAGTGCGTCAAGCCAAATGGCATGCCATCGTCGTCACTATCGATGGGCAGGCCGTAAGAGTCACGACAGAGCATAAAGTTCAAGGCCTGGAAAAGGCTCCCGAACTTTTTTCCTTCGATGCAAGACTAGAAATGAAGCCACTGCTACAATCCCCCACGCCACTGTTTTTTGCAGCAACTGAGGCAGCCTCACCAACGGTCCAGGCGCCGATGCCGACCCATTTCTTCAACGGTCGACTTGAGGCTCCAAACATCAAGGCATTGGGCAAAAACACTTGGACAGTTGCCAAATACGACTTTTCGGTCGACATTTCGAGTGACATGATCTACGACATCTCAGGGTCAGGGCTCCATGGAAGCTTGATAAACCATCCGACGAGGGCAGTCAGAGGCCACGATTGGGACGTGAAGTCGATCGGAACGGATTGGACCACAGCTAAGTATGGATATGGCGCAATTCACTTCCATGATGACGATCTAGACGATGCAGCTTGGGCAACAGACCTTCAATTCACCGTGCCATCGCATCTTCGCTCGGGTGTGTACGGCATCGAGGTTCAAGACACAGACTCCAGCTTGAAGGAGATCGTTCCTTTCTTTGTTCGCCCGAAGGGAAGGAGGCCGCAAGCCAAGGCTGCATTCATCTTTTCCACCTTTACCTACCTGGCATACGCCAATGAGCACATGTACGACGATACCAAATCCACACACATCTCCTTTCCAGAGGGTGTGCAATTGCTCTCGTCGAAAAACTACGAACGCATGCTGCGACGCACAGACCTTGGCCTGGCAATTTACGACCTTCATAGCGACGGATCTGGAGTAGTATACAGCTCGGCCAAACGACCGATTCTGAATATGCGTCCCGACTATGTCCATTGGGGATTCGAACGACCACGCGAGTTCTCTGCAGATCTGCTTATGGTTGGCTTTCTCGAAAGACTATTCGGTGATGGATATGATATTCTCACCGACCATGACCTGCACCTCCGCGGCTCTTCGGCCTTGATTGGGTATGACTGTGTGATTGCGGGCTCTCACCCGGAATATCCTTCTTTGGAGTCACTCAACGCGTACGAGGACTTTGCAAAGCGGGGCGGTAATATAATGTACACTGGAGGCAACGGGTTCTACGTGAGTCCCTCGGATTTGAAGTACAGTAGACTATGAACTGACACATACATCACAGTGGAAATCGGTGACGGATCCCAAACGCCCGCATCGCATGGAAGTTCGACGCGCAGACGTAGGCGCGCGGACTCACGAGAATCCGGCCGGCGAACGGTTCCACTCCCTGAACGGCGAACTTGGAGGTCTGTGGCGCTCTCTTGGGCGTGCTCCTAACTACATCTTCGGGATTGGAAGTTGTGCCTCAGGCAAAGGCCCGGGCAGACCCTTCATACCACAGGAAGAGTCTCTCAAGAATCCAGACCTCCAATGGTTCTGGGAGGGGCTCAAGCCTTCGAGTCTCTCACTTCTCGGCGAGAAGGGTTTGGGATTGTCAGGCGGTGCCAGCGGCGATGAGCTCGATCGCATGGACTTCTCCATTGGAACCCCCCGAAACGCCATCTTGTTGGCGAGGAGTCAGCGGCACGATGATCACTTCATGTTGTTCAACGAGGAACTCATCTTTCCGATGATTGGAACACTAGGCTCCACTTCAGAGCTCGTGAGGAGTGATCTTGTTTACTATGAGACCTCAGGCGGTGGTGCCGTGTTCAGCGTCGGCAGTATCAACTGGAACAACTCGCTTGGGTGGAACAACTACGAGAACGATATCGCACAGGTGACAGAGAACGTCTTGCGCAAGTTCAGAAACTAGAGTGAGAGAAGAGCGGCCACGGCCCCATTTTCTATATTGAGCTATCATGTTTTAATCTCGGAAGAACACTTCTCAAAGCCTGATACTCCTTTACAAACGCATTCTACTAGCCATTCCTCCCTTATGTGTCGATGGTATGATGTCCGCAACGCAGTATTTTGCCACACAGCGCTGTATCCGGTCAACGCTTATGCAGGGCGAATAGAGTCTTCCCTCCAAATACCCACGCTCGCACCGGTCACATATTGTCCTGTCACTCCATTGATCTGTGATCAGCGCAAGAGAGGGAAGTGACCGAGGAAAAGGTACTGTCTGTGTTCAAGGCACTTCTTACAGTCGAACAAAGACAGCGTGGGCTACGATCTCAAAGGTCACTTCGATGCAGCAGGCCGGACAAAACCGTTTCTTCCCGCAAGGACCTCCAATCTCGCTCATTCTGGCCCTAATATTACACAGAAGGATTCCGAGGACACTAGTATTTGCATCGATAGAGTGGCGCGAGCTACCATGCATGACTTTTTCTTAGGATGGACGAATTTGAGAGCAAAGGGAACCGAAGGGCATGTTGTGTCATGGAATCTTACGCACGTTTCGTAAAGATATCACGGGAAGACTCATCCCTGTGGCTATGTGCTACCGCCATCGGAGAACTGTGCAACAGCCCATTGCCCATCCCAGGCCCACTGCCTTCCTGCAAAAGTATCACCGGGCGTTGTCTGTTCGCGCAGCAATTCATCCTTCCCTTCCGGCAAGCCAACAACAACGTCTGACTTGCAAGTCCGCAGCGCCAGTACTTGAACGCCCGAATTGACGCCCAAGCATCCTATGGCTTCGGATAATGGAACAGAGGAATTCCATCGGGCATCCGCGGTCAGCTTCCGATAGTTCAAATCACCTTTGAAGAGAACCAGTTGCGAGCCGCGTAGATGCTCATAGAGTTCCGGTGCGACGGTTTTCAACTCCCAGAATGAACACTCGCGCGTCCAGAATTCACAAGATCGTAGGACGATTTGTTTGCTTTCCAGGTAACCATGCAATTCTTGTCCGAGCGCCTGCATGGCTTTGGTGTTTTCTGGTGGGAAGACACCCTTCTCAGCATCCGTTGCCTTTGGTGGTGAACACTGAGGGAAGAAGGATTCGGGATCGGTGATGGATGCGATCAAATCGAAAAAGTCCCGCTCTGTGACGTCTGATACGAACCAGGGCATATCTTTTGGATGGAAGACGATTGTTTTCGCTAGACCAGCCCGGATCAAGAAGGCTGCCAATATGAGATCTGTGAAAAGCTCAAAACCAGCATTGTCCAGTACGATATCCACCCTGGAGCAACTGGCACCATTCGCCCGCACTTTCACGAGGTGTTCGTGGACTGCCTTCAAATCGTCCACGAGGATGATGTCCGACTTGGATCCGGATTCAACCTGGAGGTTCTGGATGTCTTCGCTGCTCATATCTGGATGCAGGGATAAATCGGTGGCATTTCCCCAGAGGCAAGTGTGGAAAGTTTGCATGAACAGCGCTTCGACCGCAGCTAGGTCAGTCCCTGAGGCTGAGCCGAGAATGTCTCCCATCTGGCAATGTCTTCTTGCAAGCGCTGCCATGGCATCTACAGAAGAGCGTAGAGCGGACAACTTTTGCTGTCGAAAGACATCGTAGGTTCGCCAGTACAAGGAGCGCCTGAACAGTGACGCTACATGTCTTGCAAGCGAAATCAGCACGGCTTGCGGGCTCTGGATCTTTCCCGTGACCTACCTGTACAGAAAGCACTCAGAGAACAGCCAGAGGGTATCAAGCCACGTTGAATGGCCAAGCTGTGCAACTCTATCATTGTAGGCTGCGATATCAGTGCCGCCATCGGAAGCTATTGGCCTTTCAAACAGTCAGTGGAGATCCCTCGACGGCATGAATGTTCAATCCAGACGTACCTCAGTTCTGCATTCTCTAGCAAATCTTGTCTCAGTGCTGCAAAAGCCTGTGCCAGTTGTACTCCCTCTGCTTGTTTCGCTGGAGACTCTGCCTGTGCGACATCGACGTTGAGCTGTTCTAATGCACCTGACTTTTGTATAAATGTGTCAGAGAATTGTTGCGCGGATAGTGCACAAGGAATGACAGACCAGAATCTTAGGCGTGCGTTCCCTTGCGGATGGGAATGCAAACGAGTCCGTATCGCTCGTGAGATACGCCGCTGCAGCTGCAAGGCATTAGCGGTGGCAACGACGAGGATCGAGGAGAAACGCACGAGCGCTCGAGTACATGTAGCTCGTGATCGTCATCGAAAGGACCGATCCTCCTACGACTGGCAGGGTTGGTAGGCAGGTTCAATCTGGTCGAGTGATTCTAACTATGGGTAAGCCACGGCCATGGACTTGCAGCCAGGCTTCAACCCACATATAGTTACCTTATGGATCGGGATCAACTTTCGACTTTTTTCTTTCCAACTCATCAACACGCTGCAACAGTTTCCTTTTTCGTCACTCTTCCCAGCTCTATCACCCCACATGGTGGATGTTGGCTGTTTACAGAGAGGACCCACCTGCTTTGACAGAGGCGGCCAAAGCGGCTTGCACGACGACAGAATCACCCCGCCAGCTGCGGGAAGTCCCACTCGGCAAGTCTCAGAACAGCATCAGAGCGAACATGAAGCTACATGTACATGTATCCCTACATGTGGGGTCGTCGGCGATCATTCGTGACGCCACACCCACGACGGAAATGACCCCCCACCACAACGACCCGCCCCCACCGCTGGCCCTCCTTCCTAAAATGGGCTTACCGTATTAGCTGGTGTCCACAGGTGACAACACCATGTTCTCTACGGAGGTATCGCAGTGCGTTGACGATATAAGTCTTCGTCCTTGTTGCGGAACGAGTCCGATCTTTTCCACTCACCTGTCATCGTATCCTGCAACCTCTCAATCTCCCCTGAAACGACCTGTTTGCCCTCCTGTCGAACGACCTTCTCGCACACACACCACCACCATGCCTGATTTCAGCGGCTTGTCTTTGAAGGGCAAAACCGCCATCGTCACGGGAGCTTCTCGGTATGCGACTTGTGAAGCATTGGGACCTCCGACTCTGCTGACGAAAATATTGCAGTGGCCTTGGTGCCGGCATTGCCGTCCTGCTTGCCAAACGGGGCGCAAACATCGTCGTGAACTACGTGTCGGAAGGCAGCGCCCAGCGTGCCCAGCAAGTGGTCGACGATGTCAAGAAAATCGGAACGAAAGCCATCCTGTGCAAAGCCAACGTGAGCAACCTTGATGAGATCCCACTCCTCATCAACGCGGCTTTGGAGATCTCCGAGACTGGGAAGATCGAGATTCTCATTCACAAGTATGCGCAAAACCAAAGCGTTGCTGCAGCTGAGATGTACTAATGCAATGTTTCCAGCGCTGCCCAAGGCAACGAGGCAAACCTCGTCAACACCACGCCCGAGTTCTACCAAACCCACTTCGACTGCAACGTCCGCGGTCCCATTTTCTTGACCAAGGCTGCTGAGCCTCATCTTCCTAAGGGCGGCCGCATTGTCTTCATCTCTTCCGCTGGTGCCCGTCTCGGTGTTGCTGGTCAAACCGTGTATGCCGCAACCAAGGCCGCCGACGAAGCCCTCGTGCGCGTCTGGGCTAAGGAGCTTGGTCAATCGCATGGCATTACGGTCAACTGCGTGAACCCCGGCCCCATCGCTACTGGTGAGCGCATTTCATGCTGTCTCTAATCAGGAAACACATGCTGACATCGCTGTTCTAGATCAATGGTTCCAGAGTGACGAGCAATTCCTCAAGGACATGCAGCCCATGATCGAATCCACACCCGCCGCTGCACGTGTTGGCGAGGTTGACGATATTGCGCCGCTGGTGGCTTTCCTCTGCAGTGACGATGCCAGATGGACCACGGGTGCATGCCTCTCCGCGAACGGTGGTTTGTACAACTAGAATAGGACGAGGTCTTTAGTGTAGACACCATCTGATGAATTGGACGACGCATTCTCCTCATCCCGATGTGCATTGGCAAACTCTTTCCCTGAGACCCTCTGACTTTACCTGAATTCATGCTTGCCGAGACGGTCAGTTGTTACCTATAAACATCCTCCGCATGCAGTCTTTTCTTTATATCGGCAGAAACCCACATTTCGACGATATCTCCGCCTCGGGGCTACTCTTGGGATTCATGATCGACCGAAGTCTGCATCCGTGCAAGCTTATCTCTCCTGGCATAGACCAGTATCAAATATAGCCAAGCCAGTATAGGTACTTTGTCCTTCGCATCGCCTGGCGACCCACCAAGCAGGAGGCTATGGGCTCAATGGAGTGAACTTGCTACTGATCATGCAATCTAAATGACTGAATTGCTGTTTGAGCCTATCTATGCGTCTGGCTGCGAATGAGTAAGCGTACCCGCCGTTATTTAGGGGTCCTCTAATGGTTGTGCATAGGACCGTGATGACCACTTGTCGGTTGCTACCTGTGTTGTAGGAAGGGCTGTACTGCCTGTACATCATAGTCATGCGGATGACACGGCCTGGACTTGGCTAACTCTCGCCACGAAGGTGGTGAGCGTGGTTGTCTAATCACATAAACTTGCTTGGGTCGAGCTGAACGCTTGAAGTTGCAAGAATTTCTGGAATGGGAAACAGCCCCCACCGCTGCCGCTTTCCACAAACGCGGTCCCGACAGGATGCCCCATTAGGCAAGTGACCGATGGCGGCGTAACGTCCCCCGCGGGTCAAGGTGTTTACAGTTCGTATTATTATTATAACAACATTGAAAGCTGCGCCTGCATTCTATACCCGTATGGTTTAAGGCTCTTCCTGTATCACCTGTGTTTTTGAATACCTCAGACATTACACAGCTACCAACACGCCGTCATGTCCTCCGCCGCCACCGAGAAAAACCATGAGATTGTTGAGCTTGCTCGCACTCTGGCTCACGCACCACAGTGTGAAGAGTACGAACGCATGATTTCCGGCATGCTGTAAGACAAGAAACCAAGATTTTTGGTCTATCCAAGCTGCTTATAAAGACAATCAGATATAACCCGAACACCCCCAAGCTTCTGGAAGCCAGACACCGCTGCAGAGGCGTAGCAGCCGACTACAACAATCTGGACCCCAAATCCATCACTTACGATCAGGTCTTCGAAACTCGTCGGCAACTTTTGCGCAAGATCGTTGGTAAAGTTGGTGATGGCACATTCATTGAGCCACCTTTCCTCCCAGACTATGGCTGTAACACGATCATCGGTTCGGACTGCTTCATCAACTTCAAGTACGCGCAAGCCCTTTAGAGAGTTCTAAAACGAAAGTCTACAGTATCACTAGCTAATATGCCTCTAGCTTCACTGTCCTCGACACTAGTCTCGTCACTCTGGGAGATCGCGTTCAGTGTGGCCCCAACGTCCACATCTACAGCGCAAGCCATGAGACAAGCGTCCTTTCGCGTATCAAGTTTGTTGAATTCGGCCACCCTGTCTGGATTGAGGACGACTGCTGGATCGGGGGGAATGTTGTCATACTACCCGGCGTTCGCATTGGGAAGGGTTCTACAGTTGCTGCTGGCTCAGTCGTCACGAAGAGTATCCCTCCATACTCTATCGTGATGGGCGCCCCAGCTCGAGTAAGGAAGACCATCCCATCTGTTGAAGACGAGATGAATGACCCCACAAACCCATACAAGGATATGGTGAGAGATTCATAGCTCTAATTGGGCAGCAGGGAACGACAGCAAGTAAAAGAAGGAAACCAAGTTCGCTTGTTTGTACAATGAGTGTTGGTGACAATGTATACATCGCTAGGTCTTAGCGACGTGCATGATCTGGTTGAATGTTGTTGAACTGTCTGAGCCATACCGGAAATTGGAGGGATGAAGATCCCGAGATGAAATGGCCTGGAATTGGTACAAAATCCAACTTTTCGACATGTCTCTGGTGAAAGACAATGATTTGAAACCCTAGTTATTCGTTATAGCGAACATTCATGACTCTTTTTCTCATCGCTGCATTCTCCCAGTATACAGACGGAAGCGGAGGTGTCGGCCGATTTCTGCTGTAGTACTATAGCTACCAGTAGCTCCTTGCGAGCATAACGTACCTCAGCTGACGGGGAAGTGGAACAGACGGTGAAATGGGTCTTTCTCAGTAGCTCTAAGCACGGATTCGGTAGATCCTATACTCGCGGGAGTTTTATCTTCTATCATGCCTGCGCGTAACACAGCCGACTAACCCATTTCACCGCCTGTTCCACTTCACCGTCAGCTACGTTACTACATAGTTTGCGAAGAATCATCCCTTTCGTATTGCATTTCAGGACCTC
Organism: Cladosporium sp. IMV 00045; assembly: GCA_001931905.2. Classification (NCBI taxonomy): domain Eukaryota; kingdom Fungi; phylum Ascomycota; class Dothideomycetes; order Cladosporiales; family Cladosporiaceae; genus Cladosporium; species Cladosporium sp. IMV 00045. Next base: position 10,769 of record MSJI02000178.1, read on the forward strand.
TTTCAAATAAGAATTGTGATACTTGCTTGAAACTTCCTGTTTCTGCATCAGCACATTAGAATCTGCGATGGCGCGTGTACGCTGGCAATTCCACTTGCTCGAAAAGGAAAGATAAAGTTACCGCATCTAGACAGCGGCGAGTTTTGCCCGAGCACTTCCGCACGCTTTGAATGCATGGCCAAATTTTTGAGGGACTTAGTATAACAACGTGCTCTAATCTTCGCTTCCAGAGATTGCCAATTGAAGGAAACTCACTGTTCTCTACGCAATTCTCCATTGTTGTCCAAAATTCGAATATGGACGACCCTGCGTGGCCCAACCTCCTGCAGGCCCTTGCCGGCCTGGACACAGTAGATCGGATTTCCTCCTTCAACGTCGTTCCGACTTCTTACAAGCAGCTTACTGGAGGTGCCAAAATTCACGCGGATATACTGCTTCCCAAAGCCGCAGTCGAAAGTCAGAAACCACTGAAGGGCTTGCCGGTGATCGTGCGCATTCATGGAGGGTATCTTGTAAGGCGTCACAGCTTTCGATGAGTGCTGAGTACTTATCAATTGTTGACATCACAACAGGTCGGCGGTTCGAGCCTTTATCTGCCATGGCTTTCAGACTGGGTAATCGAACTAGCGCTCCAGGAGAAAGCCATCATTGTTTCACCCAACTATCGCCTACTTCCGGAATCTAAAGGAAGTGACATACTTGACGACATGGACGATTTCTGGAAGTGGCTCTCTGGAGGCGGCATTGAGAGTGCACTCCAATTGGGCGGATACGGCACGATAACCACCGATCTGACAAGTACACTCGTTCTGGGCGAGAGTGCAGGTGAGTCGGACTATTTTGCTCTCATGGGTCTAGAGCTGACGAATGCATGGTAGGGGGGTATCTCGCGATATACCTTGCGCTGACCTACCCCAAGCAGATATCTGCTCTCATTGGTGCATACCCGATGGTGGATGTTGAGGCTTCCTTCTACAATTTGGCTTTTGACAAGTCTATTGTCGGAGTGCCGACTATAGACCCAACGCTGCTGCAGAACCATCTCCAGGCTATGGACAAGTCGTGCTCTAATCCCCCAACTGCGGCCTGCCCTCCTGATCGTTTGGCTCTTTCTTTTTCTGTTGTGCAGAGTGGAAGATATCTTGAGTTCCTCGGTTGCGCTGACCCTAGGCTATTCCCGCTCCGCAGGCTGGATGATCCCGTCGATGCAGATGGAAGAGATGGTGGCGCAAATCTGCCTCAGATCTTTTTTCTCCACGGGGAAGACGACAGCGCGGTACCGAAAGACGGAACGGTGCGACTTGTCTCAAAGCTGAAGGAAACCAGACCAAATGCGCGAGTTGCATTCACCCTGCGGCCTGGAGATCATGGTTTCGATGCGGACGCTACCCTGCGCACGCCTTGGCTGCAGGAAGGCATTGATGGGATTCGCAAAGCTTGGCTCAAATAAATCATTAATATGTGAAATGGTGCTAGAATCACTCCAGCCAACATCACACACAAAGACAAGCGGACCCCCGTGGACGAGTTCCATTGACAAGTAAGTTATTTGTGATGTCTTGAATTTAAGAATGGACAAAGTCATCTCCGGCACAGTTGAGGTCTCGTGTGTTACAAAACCATAGTCTCCACGAAGCGAATGGGTCATCAACCATTGATCTCAGTATCTGACTTGATAGACGATGATCACTCTACTCGCTACCCCTTGCAACACACTTCATCCAACCCTCAAACTCGAAAGTTGTCGCCAAACTTGATTTGCATCTGACTGATGCTAGGTGCTAGAGTACACAGCGGCCTCCGCAGCGATCTCTCCATGCATGCCGCCGCCTCCGACAACCTCACTGACAATGACTGCTACCCACGTAGGCTGATGTCCAGGCCACCGCTTCTTGAAAACGCTTTGCATTGTGGGCTCGTGGTCAGGGGAGGTGAGGTAGCTGATGAATCGGAACGCTTGTCCACAGCCACCAGATACACCGTGGTTCTTGAGTGCAGCGTCTAAGCAATCGAAAATGGCATTGAACTCGTCTTCGAGAGAGCTGCGCACTAGGGAGCCAGTGCTGAGGTCGAGCCCGAGATGACCGGTCGTATAGACAAGAGAAGTAGTCGGCGACACGGGAACTGAGACTGTCGTGCTATATGTGCCCTCGAGAAGCTTTCCAACTGGTCCTGGCAAGTGGTGATACTCTGGGCTTGGGTGTGTTGCAGTCATGATGGTGTGAACTTGATGTGACCGAGGGATATTCCAGTCGCGAGTTTGTCGAAAGCTAGCCGAGATTATCTGTATCGATGAAGGAGAATGTTCGACGGCCCAAAAGTAGAGTGTGCGGCTTAGTGCTGTCTCAAACGGCCATCAAGTACCTCCGAGGTAGGCCGTGAGCGGTTTCTCAACTTCCTAATCAGGAAAGCCTGGCAACGTGAGGCCGAGGTGCTTGGTGGTGGATACCTAACTTTAAACTCCAAACCTCTAAGGCCGACCTTACCGATTCAAATCAAGTCATACATCTCGCACAAGAAGCAGGAGTTCATAATCTCTCCTTCCTTTGTAGGATACATGCACTTCCAGCTTCTGAATGCCTCTCTACTTTCCGTGTTTGAATCATGCCTTACTCCAATGTAAAGGCTGATGTTCTGAACTTTTTATAGAGCCCGCCAGTCACTTCAGCACTATCTGTTCCATCATCAACTATCCTATTCCACCTCTTTTCTTCAAGCATCCAGAATCTCCCTACACTCCAACAAAATGGCAACCATGGACAAGGTGTTCGCTGAGTACAGCAAGCGTCAGGCTGTGCTGGAAGCCAGCAACAACAAGTACGCAAAGGGCATCGCCTGGGTCGAGGGCGAATATGTGCCCTTGGCTGAGGCAAGGATTCCTTTGATGGACCAGGGTTTCATGCACAGCGATCTCACATACGACGTTCCCTCCGTCTGGGACGGCCGCTTCTTCCGTCTCGAAGATCACCTCAACCGTCTGCAAGCTGGTTGCGAGAAGACTCGCCTGAACTTTCCCATCCCAAGAGACGAGGTCAGGAAGGTTCTTTGCGACATGGTCGTCAAGAGTGGCATCCGCGATGCCTTTGTTCAGATCATCATCACCCGCGGCCTCAAGGGTGTCCGTGGCTTCGATCGCAACGTTCCATTCGTGAACAACCTTTACATGCTTGTTCAGCCTTACGTTTGGGTCATGGATCCTCCTGTCCAGAAAGTCGGTGGTGCTGCCGTCATCGCCCGCACAGTCCGCAGAATCCCTCCTGGCGCCGTCGACCCGACCGTGAAGAACCACCAATGGGGCGATCTCACCCGTGGCCTGTTCGAGGCCGACGACCGTGGTGCCACTTACCCTTTCCTCACTGACGGCGACGCGAACCTGACTGAGGGCTCTGGCTTCAACGTTTGTCTCATCAAGGACGGCAAGCTGTTCACTCCTCAGCGCGGCGTCCTTGAGGGCGTCACCCGCAAGAGCGTCATCGACGTTGCCCGTGCCAACGGCATCGAAGTGCGCGTCGAGACTGTCCCTGTCCAAATGGCATATGATGCCGATGAGATCCTGATGTGCACCACCGCAGGTGGCATCATGCCCATCACAGAGCTTGACGGAAAGCCTGTCGCTGATGGAAAGGTTGGCCCGATCACCCGCAAGATCTGGGATGGCTACTGGGACCTCCACTACAACCCTGCTTTCTCTTTTGAGCTGGACTGGAAGGCCGCTGACGCTAAGCTTTGAGCGCCATAGCCATCGGCTGTGAACGGACCTGGTAAATGTTCAACAACAACGATACGCGCATATGCATGAGGAGTCTCAGTCAATTGTTTCGAGAGGAAAGTAAGATTCATTGATTTAGTGATTAGGGGGCGTACATTTCTATCTGTCATCAATTCTAGCTTTGAGTTCTGGTCGCAATTCTGTCACTTTGCCTTTTGACGCATGATGATTTTACAGACACTTTGTTTGCTTCACACGTACGTAACTTCTCTTAGCATCTTCGGACTTTCGACATGACAGTTCTTCATCTCGCAACCCACGTCCTTCTGAGCTACATACAAGCCTCATCCAAATGCCATGGTGCCCAATCCCTCCATATTTCTCAACAGTATTCAACTCTTGTACTTGGGTTGTAGTTGTACTTACTTGTGTGCGACTTCGGCAGAGGATTCAGCAGTCGCGTGATTCATGTCTGCTGCCTATACGCGATCCGATTTGGAAAGGTCAACTCTGGAGTTTCAGCTAGGCAAACCGCCTGCTACAATCAACAATAGTGGCTGCTCACAGTCCTGTAGACTTGAAATCACCGCACTGAGAGACATAGTCTACTTCAGGGGAGTAGCCTGTGGCACAAAGTCATCCAAAGGTCGTCCGATGTATCGAGACTGGACCAGATTGTTGAACATCGAGTATGGAGACTTGCTTGAGTCAAGCCCACGCCTCAAACTATACGTTCAGCTGTCATTGCGAACGGGTGTTCAAAACTTGACCGTATCAATCCACTGCATGCCAACATGCACGTGACTTGCCGTTTGATCGAACCACTTCATGATGATTGCCGTAAACTGATGGTGCGCGTTGCTCGAATGTGGCAATCCAAGCCGGTCGGAGCCGAACAGCGGAGGAAGATATGCCTTGCCAAACAGGCAGGCGAGGTTGGAACCAAGCCCGATGTGGAAACCCCGCCAACCCCATCCGTGGTTTGACGAGAGCGGCAACTCAATTGCGATAGAACGGAAGGGCTTCTGGGGAGTCAACAAACGGAGAGGGCCGGGTATCACGAGCATGCGGAATAGCCTAGTCAGGTCAGGCTGGTGATGCATGGGATCAATGCTGTTCTAGGTATATCACGCTGTTTTCCAGTTACAACGTCTCTACTTCTGTTCTTAGCCTCATCTTCTCAAGCCTTCCGTCTGCTAAGTTACTGGGTGTTGTTATTAAGTTGCAATCTTTCGATCGACCGTTCAATTGCACACGGCCATAATGCTGGAGACTGCAGACGGCTACTCTTGGACCGGCGCCACTGGCACCCGCAAAGGAGGCCTGAAGTGTAAGGGTGTCGTGAACCCACCGAAAAAGTTGAACAACGCGGCCAAGGGCCAGTACGATGTTATTGTGATTGGCGCTGGCTATGCCGGTCTTGCTGCCGCCCGCGACCTTGCAACCAGCAGTGCGTGCTCATGGGCCTTTTGTATCGATGGCAGACACTGAACGATTCGCAGACCAATTTGTGCTTCTGATCGAGGCTCGTGATCGCGTCGGTGGGCGCACCTACACGGTTGAAGAAGATGGTGCGTGGTAATCTCTTGCCGGACGATACGATAGCGCCACATGACTGACCCGTCTTACTACCAGGCTTCCTGTACGAGATGGGCGGCACCTGGGTCACACACCACTTCGCTTACCTGATCAAAGAGATGATGAGATATGGAATGGACCGCGATCTCATCACCACCCACCAGTCGGGATACGACAACGATTACTACACCATCAACGTTCCTGGAGCTACTCCTCGAAAGACTACACATCAAGAGGCCGGAGAAATAACCGCTCGCGCCTGGGACGTCTTCGTCAATGTTGATGGGAACAATTGCCACAGCATCTGCCCGCTTCCCCACGCTCAACTAGACAACATTATGGTCGACCGCAAGCTGGTAGAAGAGGTTGACAAGATGTCCTGCCGACAGCGCCTCAACGACATTCAGCATCTCCTCAACCCAGAGGAGCACGGCATCCTTAGTGCAGCCCTCGTTCATATCACCGGCGGCACTCTGGAGAACTCAAGTCTTTGGGATGCCATTCGGTCTCACGCGCTTCTGGTGTATTCGTCTTTGAACTTTGGGGATATCTGGACGACTTACAAGCTTCGCGAAGGCCAGTCCGTTCTTGCAAAGCGCATCTTCGATGAAGCCGTCGACTTCAGCCTTGACTATTCTTTTAACACGCGCGTCGCCAGCATTTCAGACCAGAGTCGCAATGGCCAAGGCAAAGTAGTCGTATCAACGACCCAGAACGAAAGCTTCACAGCCCGGCGTGTTGTTTGCACTGTACCGCTCAACGTCCTGAAGACTGTCAACTTTGAACCCTCTCTCTCCACTCTACGACAGGAGGCCCTTGGTATCGGCCACGTAAACTTCATGTCTAAAATCCATGCTGTCGTGGAAGGCTCCGGACTAACTTCTTGGAACGGAGTCAAGACTCTCGGCCATCTGTTGTTCGGATACGGTGATGGCGTCACCCCGGGCAATAATGCGCATATTGTCGCGTTCGGCGCTGACCAACGTGAGACTTTCACTCCAGAGGAACATCCACAAAAGGTGGTCAAGGCCTTGCAGGATCTGCATCCAATGTCTGTCAAGAAAACTGTAAGTGGCTGTCCCCACCCTCGCTGTAAGGCGATCGCTAATGATGATTAGATTTTCCACAACTGGGCCACCGACCCGCTCTCTGCTGGCGGACCGGCATGGTGGCCGCCAGAGTTCATGTCCAAGTACCAAGATGAGCTTCAGAAGCCTCACGGAGCAATTTACTTCGCATCGGGCGACTGGGCCCACGGCTGGCGTGCTTCCATTGACGGGGCGCTCGAGCAAGGGTCGCTGAATGGCATTCAGGTTCTGCGTGACCTGCACAACATGCAGCACGCTCGCGAAGCCAAGGGAAGGCTGTAGATCGTTATACAGAACTCCGACATCAATCAGCTTCAATTTCGAATGTCGTGTACGATTATATCATGCATTTTGCTCTTTTCAGCAACTCGAACGTTCGACCATAGCGTCGTTCTGGCGTCGTTCTTTATCTTCAGTGTAGAGAGATGGTCTCCTACTTTCTCACTAATGAATGCGATGTCTTCCACAAGCCCACTGATGATGCATGCTCGAGGCTTAGAAATAGCTCCAACAGTAGTGACTACTCTTGCTGAAGCAGACTGTCTAGTGTTGCACAACGATGTCAGTATTTCCATGGGCGACTTCAACCGTTCGCAAGCGCCAGTCAGTGAACACCTCATATATGATGTCAAGACACCTCTAATGAGACCTCCAATCAAGTTTACCCAACCAGTAGGTTGTTATAACAATGGCGGTGGCGAGGCTACTTTGTCTTTGGCTTTGGATACGGGGCGTATAACGGACAGACTTGGAATACATGTCACTTGAAACAATTGCCATTCCGAAGAGTGCATCAGCCAAATAGGTATTGACTTTCCAGCTTCCCACCTGACAACCCGCTACTCTGGTCAATGATCGAACCCCACCAAGCACAAGTCCGGCCATTGTTGTTCGCATCCCAAATCTCTTCGAGGACGGTCGCAGCCGTGTTGAACATGTTGTAACGGCTGCGCGTGGTCCACCATTTACAATAACCGCTGGCGAATTCTCGCAATTCTCCATCCTTCGTCTCGCTGCCTGCTAAGAATATGGGTAAGAGAGCTTGTTTCTGCGTTTGAGATGTACGGCGGCAGCACCGCACGTGATCGAGCACCCTGCGTGCATACACGTGGAGCAGAACAGGAGGGCGGTCCCCTCGAGCCCAGGTGAAGACTCTTTGCACATATACCAGAATGGCAAAACGCCACGCTTCCACAACGTGATACTGGTCTTGTTGGCTGTTGATGCTTTCTTCTGACTGAATCTCTTCGTTTGCCGAGTCACGCATCGCAGGCCCTGAGTCTCCCGTACGGGGCGCATCGTCCTCCGATTTCCGAGCAAACGGGTTCTGCCATGACTTGACCGCAGCCTCTACTTGAAAGACAGGAGTCATGTCCAAGGTGAGCCATTTTGACGTCGCGGAAATTTCTTTCTGCTTGGCGAGGTCCGCAAGCTCCAGTAGATGAATGATCAAACCCCCTGGACATCCTGTCAAGTCATAGAAACTCCATTGGTCCTGGCTTTCCTGGGCTATCAGGTGCTCGTAGTAATTACCCGCCAGGGTCATACCACATCTTGATATCAAGGCAAGAGTGACGTCCCACCTGACCACATGTTAGCACGCGGCAACTTTGGAATTTGCACGAAGCATGTGTTGCGCCTGCCAACGTACCATATCAGCATTGCGACTTGAGATCGAAGTCGGGACGTAGTGAGCCCTGAAGGGCCGCCATGTGCATCCAGCAAAGCTTTCGCTCTATGCAGGTGCTCATTCCACTTCCCAAAGGCTGAAAGGGTGCACTGCATCTCAGGTCAGTGCCACTGTACGAATGCGAAGTACAGCTAGTGCAAGACATACGTCTAGAGTTATCATCAGAAGTATCGAGTCCAGTAGTGACAGCCCACGAACAGCAGGTGGTGAGTCTGGTGATGATGCGGTTTCCAGAAGGCTTTTGGCCTTCTCCCTATGCTCCATGACTCGCTCTTCCCACATTTCGCCTACTGGTCGTTGCATATGCTGGTAGCAAAGAGCGCGCACGACGTGCTCAAGCACAGGCGAAGATGCCCAAGATTCCATTCTCAAGCGAAAAGGGTTATTCGAAGCATCGCTTGTGATGGGAAGTGCACAGTACTCGGAGTCGTCTGGCCATTTGAACGAGTGTCAGTGTATGCGCGTTTGCTTTTTCGTGGCTTGCCTTACATTTTTCGAAGAACCAAGTGTATTCACGGTCCGCTGTTTCTGCCGTCACCTGCATGTTACCGCTTGCGAGATCTTGCTGCATGGTGAAAGGGCTGAACTGGACGAAATCTCCCATGTTCGAGTTGAGATCCAATCTTGAGGCTTGATTGCCTTGTAACAGATCGAGACATATTTCCCAGTTATCATGGGGATTGATGGAACTCCCATGATCCAGGTCATGAGCCACGAAGCCAGGATCCCGCGGTGGTGAAGGGATGATGTGGTGGTGCATTAAAGATGTGTCTGCCAATCCAAGGAATGAGGAATCTTCTTGGAAAAGGTCCCCCACGACGTCTTCACTGGCATCAGAAGCTTCAAAGTTTTGGGCTCCTTCTGCCAAAGCCGTTGTCGATGTGGCTGCGACTGTGTTTGTATCGGCAGTAGAAGACTCAGGTCCTACATTGCAGCCGCGATTCGAGACGTCATTCGAGGGGTCATGCGTGGAGGCAGCATCGTCCGTTGAGATAGTGTGCGCTCGGCTACGCGTGGTTTGGGTACCGTTCCCGGTCCTGCGGCGTTTCCTGGGTCTTGAACTGCTACTCACGAATCGGAAACCCCCCTGCCTCTGTTTGCTACTTTGCGAGGTGGCAAAGGGCTGTTGGCTATCCGAAATTACCTCGTGGCGGCCTTGATTTCTGGCGGACTGACTGTTGTCAGCCCATGCTCCTGCCGGTATTCGTTGTTGCTGCACGGATTGACCAAGCCATATGCGTGAATTGTCCCAAGAGAGAGGAGTGGCAAAGCCGCCGCATTGCCAGCCTTTGGCGAGGCAAGTCCGGCACTTGGGCCGGCGCCGATCGCAGGTGATGCCATTGGCCAGACATGTGTGACATTCTGTACTTCAAAATGCGAGCGAGTTTGTCTTCCTGAAGCTCTCCTCAGCACCCGGCGGATCGGCTTCACGTGTTGACATGATGATTCTAGCGGGGGGAGCTGCACTGCCGACCCTGGCAATGGGTATCTCGGGATTGGCGTTGAAGTCGCATTCGACCTCTCTATTCGCACAGGCGTGGTCCTCCAGATATAGACAGAAGAGGCGACGTCAAAAAGTTGCAGCTCTGGGGCGTTGACCACCTTTCCGGTCTGATCAAAGGCAGAGCATGGGGTCGCGACCTGGCGGAACGAAGATTAGGAACTTCGATCGTGGATTCTAACAAGGAAGCCGCCGTGTCGTTGAGCGCGGGACCTTTGGAGATTGGGGCGGACTCACGTCAGACCGAACAACTGCGATGCCAGAGATTCTTGGTGGATGGTGGCGATGATGCTGCAGATGCTGCTGACACAAGATGCCCTGCAAACTATAAGGGCCGTGAGCGAGGCTTCGCGTGCTTTTGTCAGGTTCTTGATAGGCGATGATGCTTCTGACACGGGATGAGTGTTCGGCGTGATAGGAATGCGACCGAAGTCATGCTGGGACAGATATCTTATCGGTACCAAACATGTACATGCTGTGTCACTGCCGCGGTACAGAGCGATAACGCGCCGGTACCCAGGAGCCAGTTTTTACAGTTGACTGACCCCGCGTGCGGGTACACGCGATCCCCGGGATGCCCGGATCTGTACAGTCATGCGACAACCGACTGGCTGCTCATCGCGCTTCAGATGGCGCTCCAGGTGATTTGTTCGGCGAATCATCCTGGGGGCCGTGCGAGGGTGGCTTCTCCTAAGTTACCTGGTCCATGGGCTGGATCTCGCAGTGTGTGACTTCTGCTGTGTAACATATGCCTTATGTATGAATCTGCACATGCGGAGTGACCGGGGTAACTTGCGCAGTCATCGATATCGGGAAGACATTCGTCGGCCGCCTCCACGTGGATTGTGTTGGAGTGAATTAGTGACCCTGTCGGACCGGCGACGTGAGCGGAAGGTCGGCTGCCCTGAATCGTTTGCGCCGCCCTTGCCTTGTGGCTAGTTGCTTCCCTGGCTGCTGTCGGTGTTACCACTTCGGGCAGGCGAGTGCGGCAGGACGGCGATATACGGCACAGCGAACGGGCCATGCCACGGATACACGCGAGAGTCCGACCGGAAATCCAGACACGCCCGCCATGGTGTCCAAGGTTCCCTCGGGATGGAAGCTCTGCTTTGTGCGAAGAAAGAAGTTGGACTTCTCTTTCAGGAAGGAGGAAACAAAGCCCCGAGCCATGTATCTTTGCGTTGATACATATCTCAACACACGCCGCACGCTAGGGGCTCTTGCACATTGATCGACCGCACGTCCGGAACTCACACTGAATCACCGTCAAGAAACACGCCACGGATCTACACAATGTTGGAGTCTCAGACCGGCAATGCGACCAGCAGCTCTTTCAGCGTCAAAACGGGATTGGCACAGATGCTCAAAGGCGGAGTCATCATGGACGTCGTCAACGCAGAACAAGCACGCATCGCAGAGCAGGCCGGAGCTTGCGCTGTCATGGCACTTGAGAGGGTGCCTGCAGACATTCGCGCTCAAGGTGGAGTGGCGCGCATGAGCGACCCCCAGATGATCGAAGAGATCATGCAGGCTGTCACGATACCAGTCATGGCAAAGGCTCGGATCGGGCACTTCACAGAGTGTCAGGTCCTGCAGGCAATCGGGGTGGATTACATCGACGAGTCCGAAGTTCTCACGCCTGCCGATCCAAACCACCATGTGAACAAACACGATTTCAACGTACCGTTTGTGTGTGGGTGCAAGAATCTGGGAGAAGCTCTGCGACGCATCAGTGAAGGTGCAGCAATGATCAGGACAAAAGGCGAAGCTGGGACAGGAGACGTTGTTGAGGCCGTGCGACACATGCAGACGCTTAACAAGGAGATTGCGATCGCTAGCACCATGAGTCTCGCGGATCTGAGAAAGATGGCGAGAGATCTCGAATGCGATCTCAAACTTCTTCAAGATACTGCATCGCTCGGTAGGCTACCGGTTGTGAACTTTGCGGCCGGGGGAATTGCTACTCCAGCCGACGCGGCAATGATGATGCATATGGGATGCGATGGAGTGTTTGTTGGATCCGGAATCTTCAAGTCTGGTGACGCTGCGAAGCGCGCCAAAGCTATCGTTTTGGCCACTACGCACTATAAAGATGCAAAGGTGGTCGCTGAGGCAAGTCGAGGCCTAGGGGAAGCTATGGTAGGCATCAATGTGGCCAGCTTGGACAAAGAGTCAAAGCTGGCGACAAGAGGTTGGTAACATAGAAATTCAGTAATTTCTCTGAAAATATCATGCATTCAACTTTCCCTTGATCGTCCCACAAAAGTCTATCAGACTTTAGTCACATACCTCAGGATTGCAATATCATGTGATACACCAATGAGCTTTCAAAACATATTCTGACTTATACAAGTTCTTCAAATTCTAAAATAGAACATATATTAACAACAAATAGAATACGCCAATCATGCGACATTGGGAACGAGCAGATAAGCGAACGATTGCATGCCTTGGAAGTACTTATGTTGCATGGCGCGATGAGGCAGGAATTCGTAAGCAATGTTGCTAGGCTGCGTGGCTCCATGTGCTCCTAGCATGAGGATGGAGATTGAAGTAGGAGGACAGCCAATGTAAGTGGCTTCTCACGGAAGTGAGATCGAGATCCAATCAAGCCGTCGCCGTTCACGTCAAAACGTACTATTCAAATCAAATTTCATTCCTCATAGACTTCCCAGTTGTCGGTCAAGCTTTTGCAGCTTCGTAGAGTTTGGTTTCAACAGCCTCTGAAACTTGAATAACCTCAGCATCTGCTCAACCAGTCAATTACAATGTTCAGGTGTGACGTTCTTTATTGGTAGGAGCAAGATTTACCTCCGTAGGGCAAAATCTGCGATGCAGTGATGCCCGCGATGCCAGTGCTTCTGTCAGTAAACCAGTAGAGATTAGCCAGGCCCTCCCATGATCCGGTTCCTGGAGTTCGACCGGTGTCCGACTTAAGGTGGGAGAGTGAGAACGACAGTCCCCAACCCTCAGTCGAACCCGCTGGGACTGGAAACAGCGGTGTTCCGTTCGCCAACCATGGCTTCGCGGAGGGCCAGGGATAATCGCAAGGGCGCGGGATGTGAGGTATCTGATCCGTGAACATTTCTTCCATATGTTAGAATGTAATCGCAGTTTGGAAACACGCTTGAGCAGGATGATTACCGGCTACAGTCTCTGGATCCAAAATCTTTGCTTTGGTCTTGGGTGAAGTCCCATCGTTCAGAATAGTGGCGAGGATCTCTGGAATAATAGGCGATCAGAACGACTCATTGATACTTTTGATCTGGAAATGTGAGGCAACATACCACAAAATTCTACGGGGGATCCGAAGCACCCGCAACCACCCATGTAGAAAGGGTCTCTGCTCTCTTTCGCAGCTATCAGGGGATAGCGAAAGACCGTGTCCGTGACTTGAAGAGTACCATCAGCGGCTCGCTGATGCATATATGCAAGACGACTTAGCTGATCCGTGTCAGGAGTGAATGTGATATTGCGAATGCCTAGAGGTCGTAAGATCTTTTCTTGAAAGTAGTCTTCGAGTGACAAGCCGGATGCTCGCTCAATGATAAGGCCTACCCAGTCAAGACTAGTGCCGTATTGGAACTTCGTCCCTGGTTGGTTAACAAGAGGTCGGTGGAGTATATCTGTACGAAGACCAGAGAAATCGTCAAGACCAACAGGACGTGCCCAGTCGCGCAGCTTGAAGTCTTCAAAGGCATATCCAAAGCCAGCTGGAGACAGAAATGTTAGCCAACTCGACATAAGTATGATGGTACCGTATTCTATGAGATTGATCGCACCTGTATGTGTCATGAGCATCCGAAGTGTAATGGCCGTTTTCTGCGGAACAAGCGTGAAGCCGCCTTCGGGAAGTCTTTCAAGAACCTTGACTTCCGTGAGTTCGGGTGCAAGTTGATCAACTACCTCAGGAAGGTCCAGTAACAGCTTCTGCTGCTCGACCAGTTGCATACAAGCAATTGACGTGATGAGCTTTGTGAAAGAAGCAAGCCAGAAAGTAGTCTCAAAAGTCATTGGCTCGGCATGACCCAGACCCCTGAAGCCGGATGCATGGTTGAAGAGAATCTCGCCATCGCGATTAACGGCTTGATAGATCACTCCTGGTATGGACGGCGTCGGGCCAGTCGTTTTTTCGTCAATGAACTTGCGCAAGTAAGCCGCGGTATCTGCAGATAGAGGCGCCGCCATTATGGTGCTGTTATGGATATTCGAAGACAGGATTCCTTTCATATAACTGATAGTAGCGGGTATCACTTCAGCTGAAAAGATATGGACTGTTGTGGAGGCGATATAGGGCGATAGTCTGGCGACCACACGACCAGTTGTTGTCTCGTAGCCGAATCAGTCGATGTACGGTCCGAGACTTACCCGGAAACGCGGTAAATCTTCCTCAAGAGGCAGGACCCGGAGTGGGATGATGAGCCTCCTGCCTATTCCGGTATGCCCGCCGCCAAGACGTAGACCGAAAGCGACATGACAGTAGGGCAGAAAGGCCTTGCCTGTCGTTGCAGTGAATTGGCAGACGTCGCCTCTTTGTGAAGCCTGAGTAATACCAGGATGTTCAGATTGGGAAAGCAAGATGAACAAGGCGAAGTCGGTCGGACGGTAACGTAAAAGCCGGTGGTAGACATGCCAGGAATCTGTTTGACCGTACGCACTCGATTTCTTCAAAGCTCTGTGAGACCTGCAGCGGTACTTGGTCTTGTCTGTGTCATCAATCTTGGTGCGTGAACTCAGACGGACGGCTTTCTCCTACTATTGGCATCCGAGACCCGAGCAACATGGCAAACTCACTGGACGACCGCATCTCTGTTCCTCCGGCATGTCGTTTGAACCACACAGCCTGGCCGCATTTGAGCGGATTGGCTGAATACGAACAACTCTATCAGCAATCTATCCGCGAGCCGGATGAGTTCTGGGGCAAAGTGACCAGGGAGCTTGTTAGCTTCGAAAAGGACTTTCATACCACTCGTTACGGCTCATTCGAGCGAGGGGATGTCTCCTGGTTCCTTGGAGGTCGTGTCAACGTCTCCTACAATTGTGTCGACCGCCACGCCATTGCAACACCGGACAAACCAGCAATCATCTACGAAGCCGACGAGCCCAATGAAGGCCGAATTATCACATTTCGGGAACTCCTTGCACAAGTCTCACAGCTGGCCAGCTGTCTCTTGGCACAAGGTGTGAGGAAGGGCGACTGTGTGACGATATACCTGCCTATGATTCCCGAGGCAGTGATCGCTATGTTGGCTTGCGCACGCATCGGCGCCATCCACTCGATCGTGTTTGCAGGGTTCTCCGCAGAGTCCCTTCGCGAGAGGATCATAGACTCTGAATCCAAACTTGTCATCACTGCGAATGAGTCTGTTCGTGGTGGCAAGGTCATTCAGACTGGACATGTTGTGAACGAGGCGGTGAAGCAGTCACCCTCTGTGCAGCGTGTTCTGATATTCCAGAGGACCCCCAAGCCCTACGATGCATGGCAGGATGGCAGGGACCTCTGGTGGCACGAGGAAGTTCCAAAATATCCTAACTATATCGACCCGGAGCCCATGTCGTCGGAAGATCCTCTCTTCCTGCTCTACACGTCCGGATCCACGGGAAAGCCCAAAGGCCTGGTACACACTACAGCGGGTTATCTTGTGGGTGCAGCTGCAACTGGCAAATATGTCTTCGACATTCATCCGCAGGATCGCTTCTTCTGTGGTGGTGACGTTGGTTGGATCACTGGTCATACCTACGTTGTCTACTCGCCACTGTCTCTTGGATGCACAACGGTCGTCTTCGAAGGCACTCCAGTATACCCTGAGCCGACTCGATACTGGGACATTATTCGCAAACATAATGTCACACACTTCTACGTGGCACCTACAGCTCTACGCCTCTTGAAGAAAATGGAAAATATCACAATTCCAGCAATGCCCACTTTGCGAGTCCTGGGCTCGGTTGGTGAGCCAATCGCACCTGAGGTCTGGAAATGGTATTTTGAGGTCGTCGGGAATTCCAATGCATTCCTTACAGATGTACGTGATGGCCCATAAATTTCGAGTCGGATGACCAGCTAATATTTGACTTTAGACTTACTGGCAAACCGAGACCGGCTCTCACCTCATTGCTCCACTCGCAGGAGTGACACCGATGAAACCAGGAAGTGCGGGTCAACCTATGTTCGGTATTGATGCGGTCATAATCGACCCTGTCTCTGCTGAGATCATCACCGAGGCAGGGAAGGAGGGCGTTCTCGCTATCAGACAGCCTTGGCCGAGCATAGCGAGAACCATTTGGCGAGCTCACCAGCGCTATACGGAAACGTACTTCAACGTCTACAAAGGCTTTTACGTGAGTACAGGCCCGAATAATATCCGTACGAGAAAAGCGTTGACAAGAAGCACAGTTCACGGGTGATGGTGCCTGCCGCGACGAAGACAGGTACTTCTGGATCAGAGGCAGAGTGGACGACGTGGTCAATGTTTCTGGACATCGTCTTTCTACTGCAGAAATCGAAGCCGCGCTACAAGAAGATTGTGAGTTGCCCAATCTTACATTGCTCTTCCCTGAAACATTGCTGATCCAGTCCCAAGCTCTTGTTGCAGAATCAGCCGCAGTAGGCGTTGCGGATGAGTTGACCGGCCAAACCATCCATGTCTTCGTCGGCTTAAAAACCCATGAATGCCCACCTGATTCTGAGCTGGCGAGTCGGCTCATTAAACAGGTTCGCAGCAGTATCGGCCCATTCGCTGCACCGAAGAAAGTGCACATCGTACGAGATCTCCCCAAAACCAGAAGTGGCAAGGTCATGCGACGCATATTGCGGAAAGTGCTCGAGGGACAAGAAGATTCTCTTGGAGACATTTCAACGGTTCGAAAAGCCTTCACCCCAGCAAATGAAGTATACTGATGATTATTCCTAGCTTTCGGATCCTACTGTCGTCGGCGAAATTATCGAGATTGTGCGACGATCACGCGTATAAGGATCGACAAACAACGATGAATCACGGAATGCTATAATGAGGGGCATATGCGGCATATCCTCGACTGTCCAAGAATATAGAAATAGCTAGATCTCTTATGCAATTGTCAAAGATTCTTTTCGTCTTCAATCGGCACAGAGCACATGATCTTGACTGAAAATCAGGTGTCCGGAACAAATTATTAGAGGTGATCCATCGTCGGAAGTCAATTTGTAAACGTGCTTTCGTAAAGTACGACAATGTGGCATTAGCTAGAACTGGTGAAGTTCAAGCTCGTCCTACGAATATACAAATGGAAAATGGGAGCACAACAACGCATGCACACGACTTCGACCCTAGCTGAGGTGGAATGCACAGTGCTTTGAATTGTAGATGATGTTACCTCGTTCGATTCCACAATACTTGTAGTTCGTTGAAATCTGCCACAAGCCCACAGATACCGAGAAGTCCTGTGCTAAAGCACGAAAGGCCACTTTCTAAGCTGCAGTGTGTAGCGACAGGCATCCAGCCGATTGTAGCACATAGGTCCCCGACTTTTTCACGCCAGTTCAGGGTCTCTCGCTCTTCACTCTTTTGGGTGGTAGCTGACAGATCACCCTGACTCTTGTATCGCAACGAAGCCTCTGCTACGATCCGCACAAGGCCGCACAGGATTGCCGCCAACCAGGCGCGGTAAGCTAGCCTGTAGACTGATGTCACATCTTTACCCCACCGGGTGATTAGGTAAATAGGCAAAGCACCTTTGTCGACCAAGAAAGCCAGGTTCTCCATAGACTGGAAGACAATTGAGGCTGCGCATTGTGATAACGTGGCAGCGTATACTGCACTTGGCTGTTGTCGGCTGCTTGCAGCCATTAAATGCTTCAGCCAAGCGTACATGGGAAATAGTCCCAGAAGGCGTAGGCTCGTCCGAGTGGTTGAGATAACCTCTGCGAGAGCTTGGAATCGTGTGGTAGCGTTGCCAGAAGGTAAAAGATTGTGTACATTGCTCCTCGATTCCCCTTTCGGTTTGAGCAAAGACCGTTTTGCTTCTAGGAAGGCGAAGAGAAACAAAAGGTGATTGCCGTTGGCAAGTAACGACAGCAATCCCCCAGGTGTTCCGAGGAGCCTAGAAGATTGTCAGAGCGAGACTTTTTCCAAGACGTCAATCTTGTAGCATACTTATTGACTCTCAAGAGAAATTTGTCCAGGCCGAGAATAGCGTCAGTACCCCTCATGTTTGCGTTCGCGAATGACAAGTGAAGAAAAGGAAGCATGAAGCGGAAGCAAACCGAAGCTGATGTATACGCAGCTATTTCGCTTTCTTGCCGAGAAGCCAGATGATGATAAGAAGCCCTTTCCTAGAAAGGAAACTGGATTGGCCAATAAGCCCGTTTCCACCTACCTCATTGGGATGAAAACCCAAGAGATAAGCGCACTTTCAAGCTAAGTTACCTCCAAGTTTGCGATGCACAGTTCGTATGCAGGTGGCTGTTCAAGTCGTTGACATCAAGAGCAAATCTGAGAAACCAATGCTCAATATCGTAAAACATGCTTGATTTGAAAAGGTTACATCGTCCTCATAAGCTACAAAGTGCTGCATCGGTTTGCGACAGGTGATCCAAACGCTCTCAGAGTTTCGCAAGGGGAGCAACGGCTTTCTCAATCAGATCGACGGTTTCTTGAGCGCAGCCGTAGGACGATTGGTAGCCTGCTCCGCCTGCTCCATAGTTGTGAACAACTGTCACGCCACCAATTTGCTCCTTCTCAATTCTGGTACCGCCCTCACGAACGGGCCTCAAGCCGACGCCGTGCCTGATGATGTCGAGATGTTCGATGCCTTTGCCACCTGTCAGTTGGGGGCACATGTCCACTGCCCTCTTCATGATCCTGACAGCAAGGCTGGGGTCCACTTGCGACTCCCAGTTGCCCTTTTGGTAGGAGCCGCCGAGGATAGTGCCGCCGCCGGCAGCTCTGCTCATCACATAACAGGCTTCTTCAGGCCCGTCGTCGGTTCCGGAAACATCAAGCATCTTTCCTGAGTCGTTGCGGACGATGACAATCTGACCGCGAGCTGGCACGACAAGCTTGTCTTCGACCCCTCCGAGCTTGGAAACCATGAGGCCGGTGCAGTTGACGACAACGTCGACTTTGTAGCCAGGGTGAACACCAGGGGCAGTCGCTTCGGAGATGTGCTCGAAGACCGCGCGTTTGAAGGTGACGCCATTCCGCAGGCATTCTGACACGAGCCAAGGGAGGTAGATCGCAGTGTTTATGCAAACAGAGGTGAAGCTTGTAGCATGATCAATGCCTTCTTTGAGCTCGGACTTTGGCAGAAGGCGGAACTGCATAGTAGTCAGTTCTGAGGCCATAGTGGTAATCCACAGGTCAAGCACGTACATTTGGAACCACGTCTTTAAACCAAGGTGTGGGTGATAGAAGTTCAGCAAACCAGTCTGCGGTTGCTGTGCCAGTATCCTTGCCACGGCTGTGAATCTGGCATTCTACACATCGGGTCAATGGTCTGGAACACATTCAAAAGAGAAGTTGAGATACCTTGAAAATGGACGCCGGCCTCTGGGTGATTGGCAGCCAGCTCCTCCAATGGTCCCCAAGTACTCTTGTCCCAGCTTTCGGCTTTGGTGCCGCGGACAGACACACTTTGCACGTAAGTATTAGTTAAGAGCGCATTGACTGCCTCGGAGCAATAGGCTACTCACGGCATGTAGTTGGCACCGGCCCAAGGGGAAGCGTATTCGATATCATAGTCGCCGGGCATATGTTTTGCAGCCACGACAATCTTGTAACCCGTCTTCCTGGACAAGAGAAGCGCGGTGGTCAACCCGGCCACGCCGGCCCTGCACAAATTTGTCAGTTGCCGCTCACAAAAGCATTATCAGGGCCATTCGTGGTGGAGCCATACCCGATGATGACAATATTCTTCTGCGCCATTTATTCTTGGGTGCGTTGGTAATAAGTTGTGAATTCCCGAGCCTGTCCGCAGTTGTTTAACAGAATCAACCCGACAGATGGCGAAAGTCTTCTTTAAGCGATGTAAGGCAGCGTGGTGAATTGAGGTCCTGGGGGTCAGACGAGCTGGTCATACAATCCTGCAGGCAGGGCGCAAGGGTATCCGATGAATGATTGAGATATACTGCTTGTACATGAGTTCGGCCTCCCGCGTGAATAGAAAACGTCGCGGCTCGCCTGTCTACACTCCAGTAAAGCCTAAATGCCGGACTTGTTTTATCCATCCCAAAAAGGAGATACGGCTCGCCTGCAATGTGCTGCGGGAGAACCACGACCGCGAGTTGTACACAGTCTCCCATCGAGGAAGGAGGAATTATTGCGGGGATTCCTTATGGGGGACCGAATGGAGAGTCTCGCTTGCCTAATATGGTAGTTCCGCTGATGTTTCCCGGAATGTTCCAGCCAAGAAGGAAGTTGACACTCCACACTGACCAGCCCCATATTGAGCACCAACGAATGCACCGGCCGCTCGTCGGTTCAAGGTTGGAGGTCATTTCTCCTATGCCCTAACGTCGCCTTCCTTCTTGTCCCCGTCCGTGCAGCAGCAGTACCATATTGACGGCGCTGATGACAGCAGAGTGTTCAATGCTTGACGTCGTAGCCTTGGCGCGCGTCGCCTCATGTTCCACATTAGGTAGGCAAGCCTCCACTGTGTTTTAGTCTAGAGATCTCAAGTCATGCTGTGAGATCAACGTCCAGCCATTACCAGATGTCTGTAGATTTCCTTCCCTTACGGCCACCACTGCTTTGCACAAGATGACCGATCCATCGAAGTACAGATTCAATCATTCCATGATCCGAGTCAAGGATCCTCAAGCCAGCATCGGATTTTATAAGCACCTTGGGCTTTCTCTGCTTGAGCACCTCAAGTTTCCGGAAAGCAGATTTGATCTGTATCTGCTCGCCTACGACACACCTGCTGCCATCTCGCACGGTCGCCATCGGAGCGACCGAGAGGGTATTGTCGAGCTCACCCATAATTATGGGACTGAGAATGACTCTGAATACAAGATTTCCAACGGCAATGAAAGCCCACACAAGGGCTTTTGTCAGTTCGGGATAAGCGTCGACGACAGGCAAGCAGCATCTAGACGCATTGCCGATGCGGGTTACCGAGTCTCAAACCCGACCCACGGCCATGATTCGGATGCTTTGACATTCGCGCAGGATCCAGATGGCTACTTCATTGAACTCATCCAAAAGGCCTCCTCAGTCGACCAGGATCGCCCGAATGATACTGATAGTAGAACATATCGCTTGAACCACACCATGATCCGCGTGAAAGATCCACAGATTTCTGTCGAGTTCTACAAGCGCGTTCTGGGCATGGTCGAGGTGCATGTTCTCAAGAATGAGAGTGCTGGCTTCGATCTATTCTTCCTTGGTTATGGTGCAAATGGCACTGGCCAAAGCTCGGGCGGGCTGGATACGATTGCTGATCGCGAAGGTTTGCTTGGACTGAGATGGGAATACGGCACTGAGAAAGAGGAGGGTCAGGTATATCACCACGGAAACGTAGAGCCGCAAGGGTTTGGCCACACTTGTGTTTCAGTGGACGACATAGAACAAGCTTGCGTGAGGTTCGATCAACTGGGAGTGCAGTGGAAAAAGCGTCTGACCGACGGCAAGATGTCGAACATTGCCTTCATCCTAGGTACGATCTGTTAACCCCTGTTGCATTATCGCGGTTTGCTCAACGACTAACCACTGCTTTACAATAGACCCTGACGGCTACTGGATCGAAGTGATCCCGAACGAGAGACCAATTCTCTAGGGATAGTCTCACTTGACGTTTACGTCTTAACGGGAGGACAGATGGCGATTTCTTTGCTATATCTAAACCAAGGAGACATCATTTGCCAGTCATCTCTCCACCGCAGATTTTCATGACGAATGGAGGAAAGCGTGAAGGCATCACAGAGTGACGTTCACTTTGAGCTGTGCAGCGAGAGGCCGAAGGTGGCACATAACGGACCTTGATGAGCCATACGATGCCACCCCGAAAGAAGGGACACCTACGGAGCCTGGGTTTAGTTCAATAGTCGGACCTGTCTTGATTCTAGGATTGTCGTCGAGGAGTCAGTGAAGCAATGAAGAACGCAGATAAGCAAATCTCAGACAATTCGTGATAACATACCATGCCATTACAGAGATACCTGTGGCCAGTTTCTGACTTCCCCGAGCAGAAGAGGTTTCAGCAGCAGCGGCAGAAGCAGTAACAGCCCGATTGAAAGGATCGCGGCAGCAGACTTCACACAAACCAAACGCCCAAGCTAAAGTTCGTTCTGCGCTCTTGTTATCTTTGCAGCTGGTTCGACTGGATCGCAACCGGATCCCAGTCGCTATGTTGACTCACACGCGTGGACAAATCAAATTTTCCAGAGGGAAATTGTGAGAGCCAGTGACCATGCTCAGGTGTAGTTCGAATGGCACTCGAGGCTCAGAACGAGCGAAGTCGATCTCCTTATTCTATCGAAGTATCATGCTCGGCTAGAGATGGTAGCTTTGCCTGGATAGAACTGGAGCCTGAATTCATTGGATATCTCCCGAATAGCATCTTGCTCACCCGGGCTGACCGTCTGACAGCCAAGGCGACACAAGACCCATACAGGACCTTGTATACACGATCTATATCTAAATCTAAGGCCTTCCAAGCCTTCCAACTGGACAACGTTACAGTTATCTTACATGCCATCCCACCAAGTGTAGTTGTTTGACTGCTCGGGAGTGTCGAAACGGAGCTCAGAGCTGGAGTTGAGGGGTCTCTCGGGCCATGCATTTGCCAACCCAACCCAGGCCTCGATGTTTGCAAAATCAGCGTGCGTCTTCTCGCCAACGTGGACGCCATAGCCAGTACTGCAAGATTTGCTTGGGTAGATGCGGGTGGTGAGTGCGAATCGGTCATTAACGAAAACCTCGAGAAGAGAACCATCAAGGATCACACGGAGGTTGATGTCCTCGCGTTCCCCGGTACTGGCGAGGGTGAAGGGCCTGAAGTAACCAATGACAGGTTCGTGGTTGAACTCCTTCATGTTGCTGCTGTGGGAGCGGTCCACGACAACAGTGTCATTAGAAGGAATGTAGAAGATATCGGTATATTCTTCGCCATCCGGCGAAGCAGCCACCGTCAATCCAACGGGGCCAGATGGGACCTGGAATGTAGCTTGAAGTTCAATCGAAGGCGCCGACTGGTTTGCCAGAATCTTCGAGTTGTTGAAAGTCTGGGAGTTGTCGTGAACGGCGTGCTTGGATCCCTCACGCAGGCCTTCGACAATGTTATCAACAGGCTTGCGGCCCTGGGTGAATACATGGTAAGTGCCGTTTTCGTTTTGTCTGAACGTGACATCGCCGTTGGCAAGAGTACCATTAGGGTTCAGGACATCGCAAGTCTCATGAGGGAAGATGACTCGAGGGATTGCATATGCACCTTGGAAACCTTGCTGCACGGTAGAGAATAATCCATTGTCACCACGGATATCTTCCGGGGCCCAGACCCATTGGATTCGACGGTCATTCTTGGTATCATTGAATGAAGCGACAGCATATCCCAGACCCCAGTCGGCCGCACTAGCCGCAATAGGGTTGAATTGCACGCTGCCGTTGTCCCGTCTAGTAATGGTACCTTCATTCCAAAGAGACCAGCGTGTGTTGTTGTGGAAGGAGACCTCACCACCCTCAGTTCCCATTGTTGTGTAGTAGTGCAGGTCACCGTGGCGGTCAGTGAGCGCATAGAAGCCAGAAACCTCAAAGTTGAAAGCGTTGTTACCAGTAGCAAGTACGGGACCAAATGAAGAGTTAGCCTCGGGCTCCCACAATGCACCGAGGAAGGTCCATGAAGTCAGATCACGCTTCGGTGCGGAGTAAAGTGGCATACGAGGACCGACACCTTTGATACCGGAACCCAAGACCATATAATAATGAGGTTCAGATTGCCCAAGCAGGTTGTCGAGAGCAGGCCACGGCTCGAAAGCAGGATCCCGCATTCCGGTAACATTCCAATACATAGGCACAGTTCCGGTTGTGTCATTGATCACCGGGTTGTTCTCGTACTTTTCCCAAGTGAGGCCTCCGTCTTTGCTAGACGCCAGGCTCTGCGTTTCGGTGTATGGCCAGTAGTGGCTAGTCCAGTGTGTGGGAAGTTGACTAACAGAGGTGTAGAGTGCCAATATCGTGCCGTCTTCTTCACCCTGCATGTTGACCGGCTGAGCAGTGCCACTGAAAATACCAAGTCCATCGTAGGATCCATTGCCAGAGGGGGCGAGAGCAACGGCATTGTCGTTCTCCCAGCCACCGACGTCGGTCCAAGAGACCATGTCTTTGCTCTTAGCATGTCCCCACGAGATATTACCCCAGGCAACATGATTGGGGTGCCACTGGTACATGATGTGGTATTCGTCTCTCCACGGATCATACATGGGACCGCAGGGATCGTTAATCCATCCAGCGGGTGCCTGCATGTGGCTGTAGGATCTCCAGCGGGTGAACAAGGTGTTGTTGCCCATGGAGCGCACCTGTTCAGACGTGAGGGACGTACATGTGCTGTCGGCGGAAGAGTAGTCTGGCACAGCGCGCGCAAGCGCGGCCGGCAAGATTGTCGAAAAGACTGCCAAGGAGCTCTTCATCGTGGAAGGATAGAACGTATTGCGATGGAGGAGTTGTCGTCCTATGGAAGGGGAAAAAGGCACGTTATATATGAAGTCAGCGAAGAAACCACGATTCATGACCCTCTATGCTCCGTGGAGAATAAGAACTGAGTTACTCTGCCGACGTTATCCGTGAGCATCATGTCGTCGCAATAGTACCAATTGATACTACTGAATTGCCGCGGACTCGGCGATTCGTGGAGAATGATGGGAGCGGGCCCTCTATTCGGACCGAATGAATATTCTGCAGAGTTCCAAGCAGTCTTATAGCGATGCTGAATGAGGTCAAATACCTATGCTGACGTTACGGTCTATTGCCCGAAGCGGAAACACCGCGCGGTCTGTTCCGATCCGGATCAATCCGATGACCCAATCAAGGTAGGCGCGATAATGAGCATTTCACGTCACTTTTTGCTCGTGGTTGGTGCCATGATATTCCTAGCGCGACTACTGTGCTGACAGTTCCTGCTTTTCAATGGCCTTTGTGTGTCGCTCTTTCAATCGCGGAATTGAAAGCGATGATGCTTCCTGGAACGTCAGCTGGAGTATGCGCCGTACCATGCGTATAGGGGCCGCTTTGGTCGTTGGCTGTGTCTTTGACCGGTTCATCTGGACATCTATCATGGGAACCATATAGGACCCAAGCTTTACGAGACCACCGCGAGTCTCGATTTATCAGCGATACTTTCGTCATTGCCAAGACTTGTCCAATTTCACTCGCTTTACCTAGTCGATGCTGCTGACTCAATACTCCATACCCGTACTGCACGACAAACGAGGGCTTGATACAGCCTCGATATCTGGCTTATCCTTCAATCTGTTCCTGGCGTCGATTCCCACTCGTCACCCCAGTCACTCCATGGCATTGTTCATGTTGAGCGCCTCCCAATCAATGGTAGGACCTTGGAACTTCTGACGTCGCTCCACCCAGCATAATAGGATGATCGCAAACAATCCAACGATAACGATCGAGTTACTAACAGAAACATATTAGCGTAAAGGTAACTAGGGAAAATAGCAGCTATATCAAGATAGAGACGAGAGTTACTTACTAGTTCATCGAATCCAATGTAGTTGGGACTTTGTTCGGAAAACACAGAAACACACCGCTCACTATCATCCAAAGAATCGAGAACATGTTGACGGCATAGCCAGCATTGCCAAGGTTGAAGGGCCTTTTGGGGATCACCGATCGACCGCGGACCAGAACAATACCTTGCGGGACGACGAAGGTGATGTTCAGCATAAGTACTGTTGTGTTCACAATAGAATTGAATGCTTGAGTGCTTGCAATGTACAGCAAGCCATAGACGACGCAAAAGGCAACCGAGAGAAGTGTTGTCCGGACAGGAATGCTGTACTTTTTCGAAACAACCTTGAAGTAAGAGGAGTATGGCAATCCATTCTTTTCAGTGTCAGTAACGAGGGATTTGGGATCACGTATTCGGGCGCTTCATGCTTAACTTACGTCGCGTGAAAATGCCCATGCGATGCGGCTGCAAGTGATCCATTGTGAGGGCACACAAGCTGCGAGAATATTAGTCTTCCAACATGCTCCGGGTTTAGAAATTTTCTTTGTTGCCTTACTGTAGTATAGCAAAGTCATATAGGCTTGAATGAAAGTCGCGGCAGCTTTGCTACCGGTAGCCTGATAAAACAGCTCAAGACTTGGGAGATAAGAATTTTGGATAGCCACGACATCTTTCGTGACTACCAACATTACAAGAATCCAAGTGATGGAGGTAAACACCCCAATGAGCATGGTGATATTGCTGTCGCAACACGTCTCAGCTCACGCTTTGCGAAAGTGGTAGTTGGATCTAGGGACTTACATGACTCGAGGGAGTTTGCGACTCGGCTGTGGCATCTCTTCAGCGATGTGAGTGCAAGCTCCTGTTCCGAAAAAGCAGTACTGTCCAGTTGCGATACTCAGCATCCACGCCGGGCCCGGCGACCAACCACTTGTTCCTTCGTACTCGATAAGGTGTCTCGGCTCATAGTGGTCGCGGCCCATGGCAAGAGCTATGATGATTATCATGATCATTCCAAAGACTGAGAGGTATAGGGACGCCTTGGTCATATAGTCGAGGTGCTTCTGCGGCACGGTAAAAATTGGGATGACTGGAAGATTGTGAGCCAGACGCTTTGGTATTTTCCGTCTCGATGGAATCTTCTTACGTGTTAAGGCAATGACCAAAAGGTATAGCAGATAGACCTGCCATTGTTTAACGACCAGATCCTCATGCCAGAAGCTTGCTATTCCAAAAGCAGAGATGGCGACGTAGATGGTGCCGGAGGCCGCATTTGCCCACCAAGCGATTATGTTGAGGAAGCCGACGATGTACGCTGCAAAGTTGCGTGTTTTCTCCGGTGCGACAATGTATGTATAATGATATTGACCCTGTCGTCTGTCAGTGGAGATATCAAAAATGCAGGCATTTGTGCTACGCACTCCCGACGATGGTAAAGCTGAGGAGAATTCAGCGAGGCCAAGGAGGACAAGCCATTGAGCTGCGGCAGATGGTATAAGAGCAAAAAGTGCTGTCTGGCCTCCTCCATAGAGGAGGACTAGACCGATGATAGCAGCATACGTAAGCCATGAGTTTGTGATGCTGATTGCAGATACGTCAGCACTGGCCTTTTCTATGCAGCGTAGAGGTTGATTCTTTACCTGAAGGCGAGACCCACAGCTCCTAACCAAGAGAAAGAGCGTTCCAACTCGGCGACATGGCCTTGAGCGCTGAGAATCGCGTTGTCGAGATCATGCATGTCGTCAACATTTTTCCCAGGAAGTGTCTCGAGCGTGTCGGTATGATCCAGAGGTTTGGAGTCTGAACCATAGTCGACGATGTTGGGGCTATTCGTTTCCGCCATTTTGCAGTGTTTGTACGAGAAGTGCTGAGGAAAAGATATTGCTAATCGACAGAACGAAAAATGGTCTGCGGGCAGGGCACTTGAGGCTTCTTGAGTGCTCGAAGCTCGAACCCCGTCCGTACCGTCGGCTGAGTTCTGGACCCGCACTTCCCCCAGCCTGGGGTTGGGTGTGGAGAAGTTGTCTTTCCTATCCTGGACGAGTGTTATCTTGCATCCTCTCGAAGTCTATTCCCCTGCTGGATGCAGTAATTGTGCTATGACAATGTTGGGGGTGAACCATAGATAATGCGACGGATGCATTACACACGTCTTCTCAATGGATCATGCGCTATTCTTCTTATCCTGGCCTGTAAGCAAGGCTCTCTTCTTGATCGCGGTACTGATACTAAGCCGAGGTTAGATTCAAACAAAATAACGTGACCATGAAAGACCACAAGTGCACCGGCGAGGATATGTGATTCCACCGCCATGGCATGCGTTCCACGCGCCGCCTTCAAGCAACGCGAGGGTGCTCTTGCATGTTCATACTTTTCCAGTCCGTACATGTACTCTGTACCATAGATGATTTCGATATGCGCGTTGCTCCATGCCTCTTGCCGTCACTTTACGCGTAGTTAGCCCTGTTTGTGTTCCCATTTTCGTGCTGCTATCGGCGTTGACCAAGTGGTTCTAGCGCTTTCCATTGAAATTGATGATTTTAGAGTGGCTTATTAGTCTAGTAGGTTCGCGTATCATCAAGTTCACTATTTCAAGCGCGGCAGCAAGGCGATCTGAGATGAACCCGAGAGGTAGTCGGCTCTCCACGTTTCTAGCAGAGCTGCATAGAGGCCTCCGGTCATGTTCCACATACCATGATATAGCTGATCGAGCGGCACCCTTGGATCATGGCCCTGTCTCGCATCAGTCAGCTACATGTATTCTAGCGTTACCCGAGCCCCAACTGAACCCACATGCTGTTTCTGATCTATCTCCAATCTCCGTTGCATCCAAAACTCTTGCAGGATCGACATATTGTCCCGTAGGGCAAGTATTCATGTTAACGAAGGAGGTAATGAATTCCGGGAGATATTTATGCTTGAGGCTGGAAGCTAAGATAAGCGACAGGAAACATATGTTAACTTGCTTCAAGATACGGCTTTTCTTTGGCCAATTGACAGATGACTGTCATGCTTATCAGTATCGATCGTCTCGAATTACTTGTACTCATGATCAAATCGCCTTAGCACCCTTTCCAATCCGTCGGCTACCGATAAGAGTGACCAATCTAGTCAGATCAAGATCATCCTTTCTGATAAATTAAAGCTTGGCTCTTCTATAAAGCCATCAGCGCTTTGCGCGTGCGAGAAGAGGGAACGGTCACATACGGGATTGCTGCAATACACTCGATCTCGATATCCGCATCCATAGGTAGCTGCTTTACTGCAAAGCATCTAGGGTGAACCATGTTAGCTTGTACAATCTTACTGGGCCATGAAAACTATTCTGGCATACGTTCTCGAGGGCTTGGTATTGACCCAATATTGCTTATAAACTTCGTTCATCGCAGCGAAGTCTTTCATGTCTGTGAGAAGAACTGTGACCTTCACAACGTCATCGATGCTTGCACCTGCAGCATGGAGCACATGCTCTAGATTTTCGAAGCATTTGTGCTATAGGGCATTGAAATTATTAGTAGCTTGTAGGAATTCATTCAAAGAGGTAGGCTTCTCAACTAACTGTGCGCATCTGAATGCTATCGTCGATAAGCTTGCCAGTCAGAACGTCAACAGGCAGAGCCCCAGAACAATATACGAGTCCATCGACCACGACAGCCTGGTTGTACAGACCGGCTGCAGAAGCTGGAGCCTTATCGGTTGAGATCGGTATCTTGCGAGGCATGTTAAAGGGAATAAAAATGAGGAATGCTTGCTCTCGGTTTGTTTCCAGCACGATTGAAACAACAAGATCTACGGACAAGTCTACATGTATCGAGATTTGCGCGACTTTGCTAAACTGCTTTCCGCAAGTAGTTAATGTCTGCAGGCCCAGATACCGAAAAACCGGGCAAATCGGAGGGCGGCCCCGGCACGTCTCACTTTCCTAATGCTGGCGCTCGATCCCTACTCGAGAAATTACACTCTCACATTAGCCATCAACCAGGCGATATCGCGGTCTGTGTATGGCAGATTTCGGTACAAGAACTTTCGTTTGATATAAATTCCACTTTATGTAGTTTGGGCATGATTTCGGATCACACTGAGATTGCAAAGACAATTCGGTGCTTTTCATGTGAGAATGGAGTTGCAAATTCAAAGCTCACAGTCTCTCTTGTTCACAGCAGTGGCCGAGGTTATTCTCTCCATCCTAAACAGGTAAAGTAGATTACCTCAAGCTTCAAGCAAAGACCGATGAGAGTGCGCCAAGTCTAGACGCGCAGACCCAAGCCCTATCAAAACGCTTTGAGCAACTCGGACGTCCTCATACGCAAGTCTAAGTATCGAAACCAAGAAAACAGTGCTATTCCAGTTATCTGACACTTCCATCGATATCGCTATCTAGAGAATGGAGAAAGATCAAGAGATCATTGGATACGTTGAGCCTTGGATCACGTCACCTGGGGATCAGGTGAACGTCAAGGTATGACTGGTCTAGCATTATGCGAGTACATTGAAATGTACCACTGACTTCTGGCAGGTATCTTCGACGGAGTGTAACTACACTCATAAGTGTGTGCGACTTTTGGGAGGATTCTATGATGATACAAGCCCACCGAAGGTGGAACAAGTGGATGATAAAACGTGTCCCCGCCATCATCAGGGAAGATATCAGCTTGCTCGTCCCGGCTCCTATGCGATCATCGAAAGCTTCAATCAGGCCAAATGGGACGTTAGAGAAGATTTCGAAGTGGAGCTTTACGCACAACCATACCTGCCGGACCATGACAATGTACAATGCCTCGTGTCCACGTTGGATATTCAAGAGGCGAGCGGATTCGCCCTCGTTCTAGATGACGGAAGGCTCCAAGTCTGGTATGGCACAGAAGGGAAGGTCAAGAAGCTCCAAACGGACAGCGTGCTCAACCGTTGGCGCTGGCACCATTTGTTCGTACGGATGAATCACTTGAGGCTGGAAATAACCATTGAGCAGCTCCCTCGTGTTGCAGAGCCAATTCCAGCGCCAGAAAAAGTCGTGGCAAAGCTTGCATCTCCGATCAGTCAGGGCAGGTCGCCATTGCTTATGGCTAGCGGTCTGCTCTCTGGATACGATCATGCTACGTCAGTACCCCAGGCATTCTTCAATGGTCGCCTGGTCTCACCAAGATTCAAAATCATAAGCCCAAATCCCCGTGAGCTCGCTACATACGACTTTGCAGCGGAGTTGTCGGGCAGTCGGATTTTTGACACTTCCAGCAATGCATACCATGGGATTCTAGTCAATGCCCCTACCAGAGCAGTGAAGGGTCATAACTGGGATGGATCCACCATCGATTGGACCAAAGACTCATCACAATATGGTGCCATACACTTTCACGAGGATGATTTGGATGATGCGCAATGGGAGACAGACTTTACGATCGAGATCCCCCCTAGCTGTCGCTCTGGTTTCTATGCCATCTGGTTAGTAACATCGAGTGGCGTCGAAGATTTTGCCACGTTTTTTGTGCGCCCTACTGCTATATCTGGTGCTGCAGTCGCTTTTGTGGCGCCGACTTTCACCTACTTGGCTTACGCAAATGAACGCATGTTTGACCAGAGCAAGTCCTCCTCCATGGCCGTACCTGAAGGGAATCCTAGTCATGTTTCGACTGAGGACTTTGAACGCATGGTCAGACGAACTGACCTGGGCCTGTCGGTCTATGATGTACATCGTGATGGTTCAGGTTGTGTGTATTCGTCAAGCAAGAGACCTATCTTAAATCTGCGCCCAGGTTACAAACATTGGGCTCTTGATCGCCCACGAGAACTCAGCGCGGACCTGTTCATGGTAGGCTTACTCGACGATGTTGGCATTCCGTATGACTTGATCACGGATCATTGTCTACATTCGAACGGTGACTCGATAGCTTCGCGCTACTCAACAATCATCACGGGAGGTCACCCCGAATACAGCTCTCTAGCTATGCTCAACGCATATACCAAGTTTGCAAAGAGTGGCGGCAACATCATGTATCTTGGCGGCAACGGTTTCTATTGGGCTACTTCCACCGACGAATCGACAGACCATCGCATTGAAGTGCGGAAAGGCGATCAAGGCTGTCGCTCCGTTACGATACCCCCTGGAGAGCGTGTCCACGGTGTAGATGGGCTGGAAGGCGGCCTTTGGCGAAGCCGTGGACGTGCGCCTAATTATCTCTTCGGCGTTGGCTGTTGCGCCTTTGGAACTGGTCAGGGTCAACCCTACAAGCAGAACATCATGGCTAAGAGTCATCCATTCGCTGCGATTGCTTTTGAAGGAGTGCCGTTCGACGAACTCGTCGGTACTCATGGCTTCGGCGGGGGCGCCAGCGGTGATGAAATTGACCGTTTCGATCTGGAGCTTGGTAGCCCTTCAAATGCGGTGATTCTGGCGACAAGTCTTCGCCATGATGACAGTTTCGGTCTTTTCAATGAAGATCAAATGTTCCCTATGATCAATACTCTAGGTCCAAGTTGCGATAGAGTTCGCAGCGACATGATATACTATGAGACACTATGTGGAGGATCAGTATTCAGTGTCGGCAGTATTAATTGGTACTCGAGTCTAGGGTGGAATGGTGGTGTCAACACAGTTGCGACCATCACGAAGAACGTGCTGAAAGAGTTTGAAGCGAGGAATCGAAACGGTAGCGGCTGTCAGGATGATATAACAGTTCAAAAGATGACATAAGATGGAGGTAGTAAGGCTTGGGTCGATAAGAATTGTGCTTCAAGTAACTTGTCGAGCAAGCTCACACCATACTCCTTCATTACAGCTGCCACTACACGACGCTCTCATAGGGGCTTATGATTCTGTCACTTGGAATGAGGCGCCTAAAGTGTCCGGCTTCGGTTCAAGGCGTGATCACATGTACCAAAGACAACACGTAAAAGCAACATCTGCATACTACGATAGCAAGATTTTGTTATCATTCGATTCGATAGGTATAGACCCCTAGCCAGGGAAGTATGCGGCCAATAGAGGGGTGGCTTTCTGTCTCGATGGATATCATGTAATATTTTTACTCACAGCCATGAATGTAAATAGAAGAAAGATTTTGTGGTTTTTCCTAGGAAACCCAACAATCGGAGTGGCTCCCTGGAAAGGATGCAACATCGAAGGTGATCCTTCCACTTGGGTCCAATATCGATCCAAACATATCATCTATGCTCTCGAACAGATTTTCCTTCTCAGCTTGTGAGCTCGAGTATCTTACTTTGCTCTCAGAGGCATTCCCACATCTTTGTAGTTGACATGACTCGCAACCTACAGACGGAAGGCCCTGTTCTCCAGCGAGCTCTTTTCGCGTGTAAGCTCGTTCGAAGTTCTCATAGGAATTCACGTGTGTAATGGCCCCATTGCCTGAACAATTCTGACTCGTGGAGAGCGAATGTGTGAGCCTTGCTGGTTCATGGAGGAGCTTTTGTGTGATACTGATCATCACGTCCAGTGAAGCCCAGGCTCGCCCGAGCTCGAGAAGACTTCCGCACCCAGTTTTGAACTCCTCAAACGCTTCTTCTTTTTGATGAACGAGATGCGCTTGACGTATGCCTTGATATGAAACTGATAGTGCAAGTGAGATCGCATACGGAAGTATGGGAAGAGAATGCAGCGATCGAACTTGGCCGGGACTCATGATACGTATGAGCTGAGTGGCTGCAAGGGTTTGACGAAGACGAGAAGGTGTAGTTACGTCGTAGGAGAAATGGATGCCCCTTGATCTGTGCGACAGTGCGGAAACGCTGAGATAGGCAACGTGTAGGGTTGCTAGCAATGATGTAGGCAGGTTCCATCCCGCTGAATCATCGACAAATCTTGCAAATTCCGGGAAGTCCTCTTCCCAACCTGTAATGGCCGTCGAAACCCTCGGCCGATAAAACTTGA
The DNA here is from genome assembly GCA_001931905.2 of Cladosporium sp. IMV 00045. NCBI lineage: Eukaryota > Fungi > Ascomycota > Dothideomycetes > Cladosporiales > Cladosporiaceae > Cladosporium > Cladosporium sp. IMV 00045. Next base: position 43,871 of record MSJI02000178.1, read on the forward strand.
AGATCTGGTTCAAAAGTCGAGTCACCTGTAGGAGGATGTCAAACGCCGGGAACCCACTTCTCCCGCTCTCGAATACCTCTTGAGAAATATCCTGGTCTGCGATTATCGTGGGCCTTCCGCTCACTGCTGCATTGAAACGATCGAGGATCCAGACACACCAGAAAACTTGTTTCATTTGCTGTGAAGCTTGTGACCGAGAGAACCGTGTGGCCCGAAGATGGAGGCCGAGACTCTGACAGTGGTGCATTGCTCGCATGACACACATCGAAGACTCATTTACGCCATGCCGCCCTTCGCTATGCATTGATAGCAGTGCATGTATTCTTATCAGTGTCACTTTATCGTACTCATGGTGCGCAGCAATAGCCACCTTAATACGGCAGTAGAGAGCGCTACTGAAGGCCCTGATGGAAGGCTTCGCCCCTGTGTTGGAATGGGGTAGATACGCCTCAGCGTCCGCTTCTTTTGTGGCAACTAGACAAACCGCATACACGTACACGTCAGGCAGCGAACCTCTTCCAAGTGCTTGGCGAAACTCGAACTCGTCGAGTAGAGGTAGCAAAGGGTGAATCTTCCTGAAATATACGTCGATCAAGCCTTGAACCTGGTCACGGCTGAGGTCTGGGTGACTTGCTAAGCCTCCCTTTTGAATGGACTGTGGGAGCGTCGCAGCCCCGTTTCGATCATTTCCATAAACTTTTTGGGTAAATTCAGTCCATTCGCTTTCATTGATCCAGATGCCGACACCACTTGCTGCTTCTTGGACGCCGGACAGAGAGGAGCCTGCGAATCCGGATTCCGGATTCAGATCGCTGATGAACTGCCAGGAGTTGGATGCTAGCGTTGGTGACGTGCATGCAGGGGTGGAAGGTCCATTGTGAATTTGATGAGTCGCCATCGATGCGTATTGGTGCCCAATCTGCTCCTTGTTGCAAGTTTCCATTGTTGTATTGTCAATATGGCATTCTGCCGAGAGTTCCTCGGCTCCCTCCTCACTGCCAAGATGCTCCGAGCCCTTGCGTGCGTGGAAACATTGTATCTAGAAATACTTAGTCAATTCTGTTACACAGGGAGGCAGGGGCGCGCAATGTTGACTTACCCTTTGCTGGCGACAGTGTCTGCAGCGCCTCATCGATGTCGCACGTGACGGCTCTACGTTGGAGTACTGATTAATGAACCTGTGCTGCATTTTGCCGATGGATGGTGTATGGCATGGCTTTACTACACCTTGTTTGCCGTCTTGATGTAAGAGAGGCTCTCCCTACGATCGCGGTAGACTTTGCGTCATGCGCGGTCTACATGATATGCTTAACCTCGGTCTAAATGCTTGACACATTGCGCGTCTTCAGCAAGTAATACGCGCTTGCGCTGCCGAATCGAGCACGAGCGGGAGATGATCATTTTTATCCAGATTAGGAAGGCGACACAGCAAAAGTGCCGTGGTACCGACCGGGCTGGAAGCACGCCCAACGCCCAAGAAGCTGGAGGTGCAGTTCTCTTCGGACTGGTCGTCCTGTAACGTCAATGTACGGGAAGTCGGTCAGTACGGGAAGTCGGTCAGAATTTCGACCTCTCTACCTCGAATTTGATCTCTTACTAGCTACGATGATGCAATCACTCTCGCTTTCGGATATAAGATTCTCAATATCCTCCTCTTCCTCCTCGTCGACTTCGGGAGTCGTAGCTTTAGCTGTTCGCTTCCCTTTCGGCTTTTTTCTCGACGCTTCTGCTTCCGCTTTCTCGACTACTTTAAGGATTTCCTTCGTATTGAAGATAAACCTCCCTTCTATCGCTACGCGCTTCCCTTTCGTACGTTCTTTACGTACCCGTAATAGCTCTCGAGCTTCGGATAGCTCCTTCCGTAAGATAGTAACTTTAGAATGCGTTCTTTCGAAAGCGGCTCCCGATCGCTTAATATACCGCTTTATAGGAGTCTCGAGAGTAGAAGCACGAACGATCGAGTTAACTAGCGACGTCGCCTCCCGTAACTCTATACCCTCTAGCGGCGAACTATCTAGTAGGGAGCGATCTAGATCGTTCGGGGTCGTAATAGGAGGCGGAGTCGTAAGAGAGGTAGGAGAGGGCATTTATAAAGAAGAGAGGATAGTAATCGGGCTTAGAGAGTAGATACCGGACGCGCAGAAAGCCGATTCGACGTTCCTAGTCGTAAAAGCTCTAGCCCTAGCCGTTATATAGGCCGAAGTCTACTCGATACGTAGTATTCGTTAAGTATCTAACCGGAAAAGCTAGTCGATCTCGGTCGATAAAGCCTACATTAGAGGGGTAAATAGCCCGACTATAATAGGAGTAATAGCCGGTAGCGGGAAGTTAACTAAGGGGTAGGCTCCTTAGGTATAAACTATAGAGAGTAATAACGATCTAACTAATTAATATACTTAGATAATAAATTTAAGTACTAGCTTCGTTACTTAGATTAAGTACGAGGCTCCTATAAACCGTAGACTAACTCTAAACCTACATACTAAGGAGACTCGTAAGAGATATACTTTACTCTACTTACGATAGAGTAATAGAGTAGTAGAGTAGATAGAGTAGTAGAGTATATTATATAATCTATAACCTACTCTAAAGCGGGCTACGCCTATAACTATAGAGTTATCTTCCCGTAACGCGCTATACGCGTTCCTACTATCCTAGGGTTATTATACCGACGTTAAGAGGTTTTAATATATGCGAAGTATACGGCAGTAATACGACTAGGTCTATACTCTTATTAAGGCAAAAAGCGATAAACCTAGCTATAAGGTAAGATCTATATCTATCGAGTAGTAATAGCCTCCTTTTTCTATTATTACGAGCTATTTTAGGCTCGAATAAAGTAGTTAACTACTCGTAAGCGTAAGAATCGGATATCTACCTACTAGAAGAGGTACTAAACCTCTACTTTTTAGGCGTAGAAGTAGGTATCTACCTAGTATTTATATCCTTCGCGTAGAAGATAATAAGCGGAAGTAGAGAGACTCCTAAAGCTCTTACGTACTCTATAGCTATTTGTAATCAAATAATTGTAGATAGATAAGATATAAACAATTAATAGTATATAGTAGCGTGAAGGACGAGTTACTACTAAGTAGGCACTTCGTATAAGAACTAAAAGCTACCTTCGCTTTCGACGTGGAAACGTCGTATATATAAGGAACTGTCGTAGCGGGGTCGCGGTTAGCTAACCGGCGATCCCTCGACGATTATATATAAAACAGGTAAAGTTATAATCCGGACGATAGTAGCTATTAGACTCTACGTCTGGTTATTATACTATTATCTACTCTTACCTTCTACTTACCTTCTTAAAATTAATAGCTTCCTCTTTATTAATAAGTACTTTCGAAGGTAAAGTCGTACTAAGAGCGAAGCTAGTCTCGTCGACGTTAAAAATAGTATTAGGAGAGTAGGAATTCTTAAGGTAGAAGTTAATAAGAGTAATAAAGTAAGCGTTTATAATCGGATAGTTTACTCCTTCGAAGCGGCTCGCGTCTAGAGCTCGAGAGTAGATAGTCTTTAGTATCGGGTATCGTTTTCGGAACCTATCGATCTACCTTTTACTAATAGGAGAGTAAGAAGTTAGAGTCGAGCTTAGGTAGAAGTAGGCGTTACAGATTTCTTTAGCGAGTTCTCTCGTTAACGTAAGAGTAATAGAGACTCCCGACTTAGATAATCGAGTAATCGACTTTAGGAGAGCCTCCTCTTCGGCTATCGAGAGTATCTTTTGCGATTCGTGCGATTTAGAGCGAGAAGTTTAAGTAGAAAGCTAGTCGATAAGCGTAGAACGTAGGATATTAAACGCGTAAGTATACTTTCGGATCGAGGTATATTCGCTATTTCGGTAAGCTATTAAGGCCGTAGTAAGCGTATCTTTAGAATAGGGAGGCATAAAAAAGAAAAAAGAAGAAACGTCGCGTAAAAACCTAGAAATAACGCGAGATTAGCGCGCGGGAGTGACCGACTTCCCGTACTAACCGACTTCCCGTACATTGACGTTACTGATCCGCTTCCCGTACGGTGACGTTACACAGCCAACAACGTTTAACGTGGACCGAAAAGAAATATGTGGAGTCTTCGTGATGTGGGGCAAAAGAATTGAGGAGGTTTCCCGAACAAGTAACCCTCCCAGCTGTGGAACATCCTGGCTTTAACATGCGATCATTGCCCCGGCGATCCTAGCTCCTGGCTGCTACTCACGGACCTTCTCGAGCCTAATGATGAGCCAGCTCGGCATCATAGTTTACAGGATTCCGAATAGCCAAGTCGGCCAGCAATGGCCTCTTCAAGTAGTGAGCCCAATGCGTGAGCTATTTATGTTGACAGCGAGACGCAGATTCCCGAGTATGGAGGTACCACACAAACAACTTCTCCTACACTGAATATACAAATTCTCGAGACATCGCCGTAGGCTGCACACCATGACTCAAGACGCCACAACCGAAATACCCTCTGCGCCCTCTTTCGCGGCAAACCTCGTTGGCAAGACTGCCATCGTCACGGGATCGTCAAGGTATTTCTGCATTTGGAATTATTACAAGTCTGATACTAATGGTGGATAGGGGAATCGGTGCGGCAATAGCCCTTGACCTTGGTCGACGAGGCGCGAACGTTATCATCAACTACTCGACTAGCAAATCGAAAGCAGCGGCCGATGAGGTCGTGAGCGGCATCAATACATTGAACAAAGATGCGCGTCCTGTGGCCGTACAAACCGACATTTCCAACGCGGCTGGGCGCAAACTCCTGGTCGACACTGCAGTGGCTGCCAGTCCCGCTAGCAAGATTGACATTCTGGTGCACAACGCAGGCAACGGCGATGACCGCTACCTAACAGATCTCGACGAAGACTTCTTCGACATGCAGATGGGACTGAACGTGAAAGGTCGGTTGATTTCTTCGAGTTGGGTGACGAAGGTCGAGACTGACCATGTCCCTGTCCAGCACCTACATTCTTGACGCAGGCAGCGCTCCCTCACATCCCACGGGGCGGCCGCATTATTATCATCTCTTCAGTCTCCGCACGCATGGGCGTTCCTAAGCAATCGATATATGCTGCAAGCAAAGCCGGCACCGAAGCACTGGCACGCGTCTGGGCGACTGAGCTCGGGCAGAGTCGAGGCATCACGGTGAACTGCGTCAATCTAGGGTCGGTGTCGATAGAGATGTTCCGTGCCAGCGCACCCGAGTTTATTGAAGCTCTAAAGCCTCTGATTGAAAGTACTCCAGCCGAGGCCATGATAGGCGAGACTAGTGCCGAGTGTCCTGGTACGAAGGTCCTGCCGTGATGCAAGGCATCCCGTAATTGTTCGGTGGCACGGAGGTGGCCTAGTGAATGGCCACCGCTTGTATGGCCAGTGGGCTGCGCCGTATATCCTGGAATTCGCTCGTCGGACGGATGCAATCATGGTTTTCCCGGACTATCGACTACTTCCCGGTATCGAATCGAGTCTGGACATCCTGGATGATGTCACGGACTTCTTTGCTTGGCTATTCGCAGGCGGGATCTCTGGAGTCCTCGATCCGCGCATTTCCGCAGACCTGGACAGCGTCATGGTATGCGGCGAATCGGCAGGGGGCTGGCTAGCGCTGCAGTCTGGTTTCCTGCAGAAAGATGGAAGGATCCGAGCAATTATTGCCCAGTACCCTATGATCGACATGCGGGATGAGCACTGGTCGGCATCAGGAACGCATAAATATCTTCAAGGCGCTGCATTTGTGAATCCAGAAGACTTGGAGAAGTATTACAGCGAGGAAGAGAAGACTGTCTCATCGCGGGTGCCCCCAGGCGGCGGCGAGATCTACCTGAGTCTTGTGCAGCGTGGACTATACAGCAAGGCTTTTGGTGAGGATAGCTCATTGTACCCACTAGAGTTGCTCGACAGAGTCAGTACATGTTCAAAAACGATGCTGTGCACCTGCTGACTGTCAATTACAGCAGGGCCATTCCTTGCCACCGCTGTGGCTGCTGCATGGGTCCGGCGACACCATAGTGCCGGCGACCGGGAGCATCAAATTCGCAGATAAATTGCAGCGGACGCAGACGACTCCCTGCCACTTCACCATTCGGCACGGGGAGGATCACTTGTTCGACGTCGACACAAGTATAGATGAACAATGGGCCCGGGAAGGATTGGCGTTCATCAGCAAGCACTGGCCGGCGGCTCGCTGATGGATGGAGTGCTGGGTGGAATTGTATATGCGAAAAGATAGGATTAGGAAGGAGAGGACGAGAGAGCCCGCTGTGCCAAGCAAAGCCTTCGCGGGTTGACCCATGCGGAGACGTAGCTCCGTCTTTTGTCCGTCGCGTTTGTTGCCTCACGATTATCATTCCACTTGCCACTGCACTTCGCGTACCTATGCGTATCACTTGCCCGTCTGTTATTATTACACTACAAAGGCACTCTGGCCGTTCCCGTGCAGCCTCCCACCACATTTGCGGAGCACTGACTGGGGGATGACTGTCTGATCATGCTTACTTCGCAGACAGCAAGCAAAGGTGTTCGCGCCGGTGAGGATCGCACCATGGCCGGTCGGGACTGGAATCTTGACTGTCTGAGGACCTTCGCGCTGACCAGGACTGGCAGACCCGTCTTGCGGAACGTGTCGCAAAAAGTGCCGTAAATGCGACCGCACGCGACCGCACTGCCGGAGATGCCTCGACAAAGGCCTGGCTTGTGAAGGTTACCCGCCTCGGTTCCGGTTCATGGCCGTATCCGGGAGCGATTTTTCTGGTGGCAATAATGCTGCAGCTCCTGCTGCGGCGACGGTCAGGAGTAACAGGAAGGCCGCAACGAGGCGGGATCGTGCCCGCTCCAACGCCGCGCCCTCCGGGGATGAGGGCCCCTCTCCGGACATGGACCGTGCTCTTTCCATAGTGACAACGAGCAGCGACGAGCCACCGCAATACGAAGGGCCACGCTCTACCTCCAGCACAGCGCAAAGAGCTATCTTGGCTGGCGAAGAAACGGTGCAGAGCCTGCTTGCAGAGCCTACTACCATTAGGCTACTCTCACATTGTAAGCCGTCTGTCGCGCCCCCTGCTTGCAATGACAAGCCTCACTGACAAACCATGCCCAAGTCGAGCATGTCGTCTGCCAGCATCTAGCCATAGCAACAGAGTCGCAGCGAAACCCATTTCAATTGCACGTCCTGCCTTTGGCATATGAGCACTCTGGAGTCCTGCTGGCCGCAATGGGCTTCTCCATGTGTCACCTGAGTATCAACGAACCCGGTGACTCCATGGTCAATGCGACTGCCGCGTTGGAGTATCGGATCGCTGCGATTCGAAACTTGAGCGAGTTATTTCTCAAGTTCGAAATCACGGGTTTGACCACCGAAGAGCGGGAAGTTTCCCTGGCCATTGTGCTTCTACTCATTCTTCATGATGTCGGTTCTTTCCCACCACCGTAGACCTTTTCTTGAGCTGACATTGGGCAATGGCGCAGATGTGCGAAAGCGGAGTCTCTTATAATGGAACGCACCTTACCGGGGTCTCTGGACTGTGCGAACAGTTCGCTGCCCTTGGCTATGCTATGCTCTCGGAGAGGCAAAAGTTTCTCCTTGCCATGCTATCCTGGTGAGTACATCATTCTGATTGCCATCAAGCCCAAACTCACCCCTGTCACAGGCTTGACTTCTTACGTGGAATGAGCGGAGCCGAAAAACTGGCTTTCTCAGACAATTTACGCAGCGTTGTTCGAGACGATGTCAGCATGGAGTTTGAGATGGCCACAGGATGTCCCGCTGAGCTCTTCTACGAAATCGGAAGAGTGCTTATGTGTGCAAAAGCACATCTTGCCAGTGACATCACAGACTACGACCTTGAAGAGGCTCTCCACAGCCTCACAATCACCATTGACTCGATGAACCTGCAAGAGGCATCTTACCCCAGCCAGGACCCCGAATGGGTACACTTGGCGGAGGCCTTTCGACAGGTTTTCCTCCTCCGCATCCTACGATTTCCAGATTCCTTCAAAGTCTCCTGCGAAGACCCGCAGGTCAGATATGCGGTCGAGACGATTTTAAACAGCTGCGCTCAGATCCGGCGAAGCTCACCTTTTTACAAACGTTTACTGTTCCCCCTGTTCATCAGCAGCGCAGAAACAAGTGTTCCCCACCAGCAGGATTACGCCTCGCTCTGCGTTCACTCAATCGTGAAATCAACGGGATTTCAGCACATTTCTATGCACCAGATTCTCGCACAAGTACACCAGGAAAGGTTGCAAAGCTCCCTGGCCTGGGGTCCAAATGTGCCATGGATGGAGTTTGTAAGTTTCTCGATGAAGACACGGCAATCGCTGGTCGCTAACCAGACCCCAGACATGCTCGGCGCACTTACCCCGGCAGCACGACTATTTGTTCTTCTGAGCATAATCGAATCGCACGAGCTCGCAACCATACAGGTTGGCGCGTTTTAGGATCAGTTCAGAAACAAGCAACGAGCCAACTGAAGCAGCCACTAATGACACCACACACATCGCCGGGTCCGGATGTCGCACTTGACTCTGCTCAAACATATGGTCCTCTTGACTGCCAAACCGAGACGTGGAAGGTCACTAGTGTGTAGAGGGTGGACGCAACGATGCACTCCAACACTTTGGAAGACGTGCAGCATGACAGACGGACTGTGGTCTCGATGGTGAAGCCCTTTTCAATACGACAGGCGGCGCTCACGACTTTCGGTTGCTGGACTAACGACGTTACATACTACCACTTGTGGCTTCCATCTCAGAGCTTTGGCTCAGGGCCGGCAGCGTCTTCAGCATTGAACCTATGAATTCCGACTTCCTCCAGGACATTGTCAGCAGCAAGGGCACCTTGCTCCATCGCGCCTTCGATGAAAGCTCTCCAGCCGGAGGCCCAGTCCGAGTTGGCCATGAGCACATTTCCGTGGCGCTTCTGAAGTTCAGGCAAGTACTTAGTCAGATAGCCGGCGGAGTACCAGGCAGGACCGGCCAGAGAATACGGATCAGAGAGCCAATCATGAAAGACAATTTTCCTGATCTCCATCGGATGAAATCTCTTCAGTGCCGTCTCGAGTCTCTCTGGCTCCTTGAGCGGGTCCAGGATGCCACGATTGTCCCCGGCAAAGGAGGTGATCCTAGTGGTCTTCCCACCAGCGCAGAAGCCGTCCCCGTAGACATAAAGGAAGTCGCCGGGCCAGGTACATCCTCGAAGGCCGCGGAGGTCTCCTTGAACTTCGGCATGGATCTTAGTCAAATGATTGAGGTGCCCGATCTTGATGGCTTCCTGGCGGAGAGGCGAAAGCGGTGGGTCGAAATCGATGGTTTGGAGGACCGCCAACGGGATAGTGTTGACCACGCGCTTTGCACGGTGGATGGACCCGGCAACTGTAGTGATAGCAACAGACTCGTCTCTGTCGACAATGGCCTTTATCGGAGTCTTGAATGAGTACTGCAAGCCAAGTCGCACAGCGTCGTCGAAAATCCGGCGGGCCAGCGTAGACTGTCCTTCGCGGATTTTGTATAGCGTCCACACTTCCTCGAAGGTTTCCGGGCTGAATCCCTGCAACGCTTGCGCGCGAAGCATTTCCAGAAAGCCCACACTCTCAACCGATCCGCCTGCGCAGTGAGGCACCAGAGACTCGATCAGAGCTAGTTCGTCAGCCGACAATTGGTCTTTTATCTGCTCAATGCGATCGCGACAAGAGAGCTGGTCGACCGCCTTGACCTCGTCAAAGCTCACACGTAGGTTACCCAATGTGGAGTATGGCAGAGGACAAATGCTCCTGCCATCATTGCCGTCGATGTTGATGAAGACCCTCCAAGCCCTAGCGGTCAGATCGCCCGCCTCTTTGAGGCTGAGCTTTCGCGACCCAGAGCCCGTGTCGAGAGTAAAGTACGCGCACCCGCCCTCATCGGTGCGGGTCATTGTGACTTCGTCTTTGAGCCCATACCGCTGAAGCTCGGCGAAGAGGCGACCGTGGACGTGCGACACCCAAGTGCCGCCCATCTCAAAAGTTGTCCCTTCGATCTCTGCACTCCAGGTTCGGCCTCCCACGCGGTCTCGAGCTTCCAACAGAAGCACCCTTTTCCCTATGTTCCCATGACGTTAGCTGAATTCTTTGTCGCCCGGCGCTGTTCAATCTCGCAGCACCACCTCATCACTCACCCGCTTTGACAAGGTCCCGTGCGGCGATCAGCCCGGTGTATCCCGCACCAACGACAATTGCATCCCACACGTTGCGATCGGGGAGGGTGTGGATGCATGTCTCTGGCTGGATGACGCCGTATGTGTGAAGGCCGCTAGTCAGGCCGTCTGTTCTGTTGTAAAGGTAGCCGTCGCTTGACAGTTTGGCTGCGTATCCGACCATTCTTGCTGCAGCGTCGATTGCCCGGGATTACGCTGTGAACTGTGTGGATATGCGTGGGATGGAGCGGTGCTTTGGAAGCCTTTCGGAATTTGTTTGGAATGACTGGCGACCACTTTTTCCTCGTCCACCGAGGGAGCACGGTGTTATAGTTTCTAAAAGTTCTCGGATATTGTCTCGCCGTCTTGCTTGCAAGCAGCTTGCGTCCCACATCAACTCCCGCTGGCGGGTCTACCACATTAGGAAGTACTCCAAACTAGTCGATCTTCCAACGCCCCACGTAACCCGATCCTCTTCTCGCGCACGTGCGCCCCTCTTTCCTTGCAAGGACTCCACCAAGATGGGCGGCATTTCCAAGAAAGGAAAGAGACATCAAATTGCTATTTAGATGTGCAGCGATGCCTGCGATGTCTGAGCACATGTCACTGTCATTCCGACTCACCACCACTGTCAAGAAATAGCCATGTCTGACAACGCCTTCATCTCCGCCTGGGCAAGCAAGTGTGGCGTCTTCCCACCATCTGCCGAACATCCATCCATGGAAGGCTCGGGGCTTGAGCCGCTTGCCGACGCACGCACGAGCCGCAGAAGTGCTCCTAGATGGCTATCGAGGCCTCTTCTGATGTTGACCGATAAATTACAACAGAGCGAAAATACCCCCTCAGCTCCATACTCTAGGTTGAATTAAACATTTCTGGTGAGGCGTCCTACTCCGGGCCTTTCTCCGTGGCAAATGCTGAAAATCATTCTGGTACAGACCTCATAAGAGAGAGCGCTTCAGGCTTTTGCTTCACCAATTCGATGTAGACAGCCATTGCAGAGACCACTCTTCAGCAGCACTCAATCCTTCGCGTTGAACATGGATGTAAAAGATACTGCAAAACTGTCTAGAGACCGCCCATCTGCCGTGATGGTTTCTTCCAAGAATGCGGACGCTACGTGTGTCTTGTCATCAGTGGCAGGTCTCGCCACGGCATCGATTGAGCGGCACAATAACGGTACATGTTTTTGCTTTAACTGTGCAGCTTCATAGCTCTTTACATTCCTAATAAAAGCGGGCGTACGCCCAGTGTGCTTCTGCTGTATTTCACAGAAACTCGACGCATTGTCGCAATCTCATCCTCCGCCGCAATCTCATCGCCTCTGTCGTCTGTCGCTTTTTCATGATTGGCCGTGATGGTTTCACCAATGTATTCTGTATAGGCACAGACCCAGCAGAGCAAGATTGAGCGACAAAATAACCTCATTGATAGGCAAACTCAAAGAGTAGTCGTTCAAGATCCACCAAATACCACACCCTCGCACTCCCCAGCATAAATCTCCGGCCTCACAAATTCCGGCTGAGGACTGTTCTCGAAACCAAGTCTAATCAACGTCTTCTCTCCAACCTCATACCCGGCCACCCAAACTCGACGAGCCCGCGCTCCGGATCCCGCGCAAAGGCGACCCAAGCATTGCGCATTATCTCCATAAGCCGCTCTTGATCCGCTGTCGGCGCAATTCCGCTTACGTCCTCCGAGTTTCCAAACAGCATCTGCAATTCTGTGCCGTGGTAGGCGCCGCTGCTCGGGTAGAGGCGCGTACTAGCCCAATCGCCGAAGTAGCGGTTATGCCAGACGGGGACGTCGAGGGAGGAACGGACGCGGGCCTCGAAATCGTGTGGGCAGGTGAAGGATTCGGCGAGGAGAGCGTCTCTTTGTAAGGCTGTTGTATTTATCCCACGACCAAAGGCCAGAACAACGTAGTAACCTGGCTCATAGTCGTTGTAGCCGAGAAGTTGGGGCTGGGAGAGTCAGTGTTAGTGATTTGATCGTGGTTCCTGGTGTTATGGATATTGAGTGGCCTTACGATCCGAGCGAATTTGCCTTGCTTGAGCAAGGAAGCATAGCCGCTAAAAACAGTCTCATTGTCGACTGTGGGATAGAAGGGAGGCGTTAAGCGAACCGGATTGCCACCCGGAGCAGCAGGTAGTCTTGAAGCGGCCGCTAAGATGTCTTCCCAGTCCTTACCCCGAACGCACTCTATTACATCTACCGATGAGTTACAGCCGACCGTCGTAGGGACATTGTGGTGAGAGTTCATGCCAAAGCTGAAAGCATTGCCAGATTCTGAGATAATGCTATTGACGATAGGGTTGTCTTTATAGGCAAAAGTCCACCAATCTGCTGCGACGCCTCCGGACGATTGGCCGAAGATTGTGATCTTGGAAGAGTCACCGCCGAACCCAGCGATGTTCTCGTACACCCATTCGACGGCTCGGCGCTGGTCGCGCAGCCCAAGGTTCTGAGTTCCACCTGGTGCTCCTGGGAATCACAGCACGCCGAGGCGATATGTCAGAGTCACGATCACCGCTCCTGTAGCTTCGGAGAAGCGACCGCTATTATAGAAGGCCGAGTTGGCGTTGCCGATGGAGAACCCTGTGTGTCTGTGTCAGCAAGGGATGTTGGGCTCGCTCTAGAGCCTAAGATGGTAGTGACCCACGTCCGCCATGAAAGAAGACCAATACTGGCTGCTTCCTCTGGGCATCCTATAGCAGAGGAGCCTAGACGTTGAGTGTCAGGCAGTCTTCGCTTTGTGGTGTGCCGTCGGCTCTAGCGAATGCGTCAATGATTTGCTAAGCCTGCGGTGTGAAGTCGGGAAAGTCGACTGGCTTTCCTGAGGTTTGAGGATAGTCGCTGGTTCAATCAGTCAGTCGTGCTTAGATCATATCACCCGGCATGAGGTGGACTCACTAGCCCTGCGATTGACTGTTAGTCTACTGCTACAAGCTTAAGAAACCAGTGTCGGTCAATGTACCCATTCTGCGGCGATAAACGAGCCATTCGTGACAGGTGGTAGCGGTGCTGCAAAACGAAGATCCCTAATCAGTGGCTGCGCGTAAGGAATGCCCAAGAACTCAACCGTGTTATTTAGGTTGGGCGCAGCATGGCCTGTAATGATTCCATTCGTAGTCGCGACACCGTATGCCGTAGAATATCCCGCTCCGCGGTACAGGGCAAGCGCCAATGCGCCAATGCGGCGTGTTTGCATCATGTTTATCGGACGGATGACTTACAATAGCACCTGCGGGAACGCACGATGGAGTGGATTTTATCTTGAACCAATGCAAGCCTCTCTAAGTCTGGGTGCATTGGATCACAATTTTTGTCTTGATGTCACTGCTTGGCGGTTGATTAAAGTACCCTGGTCAAGCAGGATGATAAGCCCCAAAAGTAACTCGGTTGGGCAAATTCATTTCGCCATTCCGCATCAGGGGTCGGACCGGCTTGCGATTTGGTGGAGGCCGGGATATGAAAAGCACAATCAATACCCTTGAACAACGTCTTGTCGTCGCCACGCGCGGGAAAATTGATGCATCCCTCCATCGCATCAGTATGTACCTGCAGTCTAGCGATCCCGCTCGTGCTGACGCCCTGGAAGCGTGACATCGTGTCGGACGACGATCGACCCAGTCAGAAATCAAGATGCATTGCACGCTCAGTGTGCGGCTCTGCGGCCGGTCTGCGAAGATATATCATGGGCATTCGTCCCAATCGTGTTCGGCGTTGCACTTTTCGCTTTCCTCTGCGACTACGCCATCTCCAGCAGCATCGTAAACCGTCATTTTGACTTCAACACTTGAGACTTGGATCATCATGCCGCGTGGGATTGGTCTTCCCGTGGACGGTATGCCGAACAAGGGTGGAAACTCTACATCACATCTCTCGTTATGATTGTTGCCACCGAATTAACAACTATGGCGAGGTGTGCCACCCGTATCCATACACGGCAATTGGGCCGGACGACTATGTGATCGTCTGCTCCCTGGTCAGTAACTAGTTAATACGACGAGACACAAGGGAAATTGCTAACTTAGTGATGAACAGCTGTTCTCAGTCATACTTTCTGTGGCCATTCAGCTTGCAGTGACCAACGGCTATAGTATACATAAGAACGACTTGACACGAGAAGAGCTCTTAACGGCTCTTAAATGGTTCTTCATCGCTCAAACCCCTTACAAAGTTGTGGTTGGCCTAAATAAAGTATCGGCTATCATGTTCTATTAGCGCACTCATCGGTAAAGGTTTCCGGATCGCCTGCTTGGCATATATGGGCATCATCGTGAGGTGGAATATCAGTGCCATTATAGCGACGATCTAGTAATGTGTTCTAACTACTAGCTCCTAGGACAAATCTATTGATGCGAAGTGTATCGATTCTAGGGCTTTCTGGACCGCGTACGCTATAGGGAATATCCTGATAGACGCTATGGTTATTTTGCTCCCGATTCCGCAAGTGCTGAAATTATAGTTGCGGTTGCGTAAGAAGGTCATGTTATGTAGTATCTTCCTCCTCGGTGGCATGTGAGTAATTCGCATAGCTAATGAAAACATACCTCTCTGCAATTACGCTTACTAATCGAAAACCTTAGAGTCTTAATTGCCGGTATCGTACGAACGACGGCGGTGTAAAGCTCTCTAGCGAAATAATAGGACCTAACTTACAACTTCATTCCACGAGGCATCTGGACACTAATAGAAAGCAATCTAGGTATCATTACCCCCTGCCTTTCGATTTTGAAGAAGCCTTCCAATGTCATTTGTTTTAAATCGTTCGGGACCGCGAAGACTTCTCCGGGTTCATACACGACTTACTCTGCTAATCAGTCCCGACAAGGTAACCCTTAGGGAAAGAACGCAGACAAATCATGGCCGAAAGCAGAAGTGGGAGCTGCAGGCCGCCCTTCGGCACGAGATAGACGCACGGGTATAGACAGCGATGACGATGGGGAACTCTTTAGCTACCGTAGCGAAGCTACTAGTGGTATCAATGGAAGCGGCATTGTGAGGAAGGACTCGTGGACGGTTACAACGGACGCTGATGTTCCAGAACGCTCGACGCACTGGGGCTTTGGCGCGGGTCCAGGAGCAGGCCCGGATCGTTGAGCTAGCAAGCTATCACGGCATATCATGGACGAATTGATGGCTTTTGGGTGTCCATCGGAATTCAGTCAGCCCCACGACCCGCTGGTGGCTTCTTACTCCGAACGACTGTAAAGTATCTCATGATTGGCGAACACGAAGGAGAAAACGTCGTACGAACACGGAATCGACGACAATATATCAGTGAGCATCTAGTCGTCTAGCCGTTTCCAAAAGTTCGGTCGGCTATCGAGCTTACCTTGTCCATGTCGATGTCCATTTATAAAGCTTCCTCACTCAATTGTCCTTTCCACAGAAGATGGTTGCGTCGCTGTCGTGGTTCTGCTAGATACTTGACACGCACCAGTAGAGTGCGATCACGGCAATGGCGGAACGCTATAATGACACCTGCTTGCCTCATTCGCGGACGGTTTGCAGTGTCCCTGAGGAATTTGAGCAGGTCACAAATCTGCTTGGAGCAAAGGCGGAAGACACCGTCGTGGGTGCAGGTTCTGGGGATGTTTGATAACATCAGCGGACCTCCCAGGCACTACTTGACTCACTGCGGTAGCACGGGTACCTGCAGTGGTTATGATTATACGGATACCTGTAATCCTCGCGCATTGCCTGACTTTCGTTTCTGGGTATCAGCGCCTGGGTCAATTGCGCGGGGGAACGCAGTGCACGTCTTGCCACAAATTGCCCAGAAGCGCTGAGGCCAGTTGCGCAAGGGAATTCATTATTACATGCCATGAACGCCTAGAACATGCCATGCTCGACCGTGCAACGCAATATCGTTAAAGTACTGTTCCCGCTACCCATGCGAAATTATCATTTTCGACGTCTCTAATGGCGCACGCAGCCAATGCGGGGAAGAGCGATCCGTGGAGGGACCGACACGGCGTTCTTACTTCAAGCGGTTAACGTAGTCGCGTGATTTACAAGGGAAGTCACGAATGGACGGAATTCTTGCTGGCTCACGAGTCTTTGTCCACAATCAATCCTACCATCTAGATGAAGGATGTGGTTGATATGAAAATTTCGCAAAGTGCTGGGGTTATTAAGAATGGCGCCTTGATCCCCGGTCGATGGTTCTCGTACAATGATGAAGTTGCTTTCCGGCGGCAATGTCAGTGAAATAGTGCAGATCGCCGCTGTAGGGCAATATTTGTTTCCCGAGATTTTGATCGCTACATGGAAGGCATCCTGGAGCAATCTCGCTTGTGCTTGCGATGACGAGCCAAAGTATTCGTCAGGTCTAGAGGGCAGTGTCTGGTTGATATTCTCCCCTCGATAAGACTCTCCGTGCAACCTCTGTGATCTCTCGCTGATACAGACACATTCTATGAAACCGAAATCAGGAAATTTGAACGAATTACGATTTCGATAACTCCACACTTGGTCCGAGAGTTTTTTATCGCCCCCTCCAAGCCGTATCAAGAACCTCCTCACACGTAGTGAGCCTAACATCCGGGAAAAGCGAGTTGAGGCTCTGGCTACTTTCGCTTGGCTTCACAACATAAGCCCCTTTACCAGCCAGGTAATGAATACGAGCAAAGAATGCTTCGTCGTCGACTGCGCCGCCGAGGCCTGTTTCGGGGAATCTTTCTGCGAAAGATATCTTTCCTGAGTCCAGCTTCTCCAGGCTGTCGTAAGATTTGGTGAACTCGCTGCCTGTGTTCCCGCATGTTCAGTCTCTTTTCTATGCAGTTCGCCGTTGACATCGCTGCTAGACTCCAGGACTCACCTCGGGTTCTTTCGGCCAACGTCACGAGGTCGTTGAACTCGATTTCGTTCCCGACAACATAGCTGATTTGCTGCCACTTGGACTCATCCATCAGCCGTGCAAAGAAGCGTCCGAGGTCTTGCGTGGTGATGTACGTTGCCCGCGCTGACCCGTCGCCCGGAATTGCCGCCCACTTGTCTTCCATGTTGAGAATGTTGATCCAAGGGTGCAGGGTCGTCTTCCAGTGTGGCATGCCGTAGTAATCCAGAAACCAACCATTTACTATTCGGGTATACTCCAGATCGGTCTGCTGCAGAGCATCGATGGCTTCGAAGGTGTACTTAGCCAGGGGATTGATGTCGATGTGTCTATCAAGTTTCTTCCTTAGCAGAATGAAGTATTTCATGGGCCTCGTGACTTACTCTCGAAGGTGCTCCATATCGTAGCTACTGATCACATATCGTGTTGTGCAGATTGAGTCGGCCGCGGCACTGATGAGATTGAGCTGATTTGCGTTGCGTTCCTTGCTCACCACGCCGACGGCGCAAACCAGTGTGTCAATACGGCGTTCTTCCAAAAGCTTGGACATGGCCTCGACGTTGCTGTAGTCTGTTTCGAGGATTCTCACGTCATGTCGCATTTCGGAAGACTGTCGCCAAGGTGCATTAGCCTTGAACACATATCGAAGAACTCTTCATGCCAAATGCCGTCAACTTGACTTACATTGCGCCTAGACAAGACGAAGACAGTGTGTCCGTGGTCGGCCAGGCGATTGACAAGCGCCCTCCCAACTTGGCCCATTCCTCCTGCCACTGCGATTCGATGCATCTC
This sequence comes from Cladosporium sp. IMV 00045, assembly GCA_001931905.2. Lineage (NCBI taxonomy): Eukaryota > Fungi > Ascomycota > Dothideomycetes > Cladosporiales > Cladosporiaceae > Cladosporium > Cladosporium sp. IMV 00045. The sequence goes on from MSJI02000178.1 coordinate 61,662, forward strand.
CGGATCAGACGATTTGGGTGTATGGGTGGCGCGATGCTCTCCGATGACTGGGCTGGATACTCGAGCGACGTTTCTCATGCAACATGCACGCCTTTTATTGAGACGGGTCCCACATGTTATGCAGGACGCCTGAAGGTGAGAGATGTTCGGCTCCGTTCGGCAAGTCTCAAATAGGAAAATGACCGCGCTTAGTGGGCAGCACCCTAAACCCGAGATACTCATAAGCACAACTCCATTCTGTGAACGACACTCCGAGAAAGCCCCTTCCTAGTCTGGATTCACTTGGTACACGCACGCTAGGTAGAAGAGCTAGAGAAGTACCGATAATCACAGACGGCTGCCGCTTATCCCAATGCTCCCTTCTGTTAACTGCACGCAAAGAACTTTCCCCCCACTCATGTGACTCTGGAGCAAGCGTTCCAGCGTCTGTCCACGTCTGAGGCATCGATGCGCCGCACACGATGCAGCGATAGGAGGTAGCATGCAAGGCCCCATTGCTCATGGCATTGGAGTTCGAGCATGTCACGCTCTTGGCGCTGGTGTGTTACCCAGCCATCATATGAATGGATATGTTGCTCGAATGTAGACATCGGAAGGGGATGGCATGCGGCTTCTCGCTTGTCCCACCCCCAATACTTCACACGGAAATCGCATCGATTCTACCAGGGTACTGGGAACATGCGAATAGTGTTTCTGGGGCAACATGATCGACACCCATACGTTGGATGCTTTGATCGAATTGGAGGAAGCTTAGCAAGCAACGTCTCAAGGCCCGTTTTCCCTACTGACCGACTGGTTTCTCCGCTCACTAAGTGGACCCCTAACGGGTTCAGACGCATGCCCCGCGCCTCCAGCGTTGCATCACTTTGATATTTTTGCAATACTGACTTATTTAAGTACGCAAGTGCAAGGAAGAAATATAACTTATCATTCCTCACTTACTACAATTCACTTACAGCGAAACGTCAGCCTCGAAATTTGAACGCCTGCTCTGAATCTGGAAACTTTCACCCACAAGATGCGGTTCTTAATTGAAAGCCTCCTCACCGTGACAGGGGTGCTTTCCTTCTCTCAGTGGACAACCACTGTTGCGACAGCCACGGATGTTTGCACACCCTCTGACTAAGTACGTTCCGTATCCGCCACCGAACACTTTCAAAGATCAAGTGTCTGACTTCATCCAGTGTCGCCTGCTCGAGGACGTTGGTATCAAGCACATCGTTCACCCAGCTGAACCAGCTTACGCTGAGCGCGTCAAGTCCTACTGGTCACTAACTTCACAGCTGAATCCTGCTTGTTTTGTGCAGCCTGAAAGTACCGAAGAAGTCTCCTTAGCTGTGAAAACTCTAGTCCATCGAACCAGCTGCAAATTTGCGGTGCGGAGTGGTGGACATTCCTCGAACGCAGGAGCCAGCAACATTGTCGAAGGAGTCACAATCGATTTAGGTATGAGATGGCTCGCTTGGGGGCACAAGTCACACGCTGAAACATCGACAGGGAGGCTCAATGGCTCGAGCTACAATACTACATCAGGACAAGCCCAACTCCGCCCTGGGTCTCGGTGGCTCGACGTATATGAGATGCTGGACAAGATGAACGTAGGTGTTCAAGGGGGTGGCATTGGCTCAGTCGGCGTTGGTGGTCTTCTTCTTGGTGGAGGGTTCTCCCCCTACTTGTACGAGCGCGGTCTCGCCACTGACAACATACAAAAGCTGGAGGTTGTGCTCGCGCAGGGAGACGTCATTGAAGCCAGCGCTGTTCAAAACAAGGATCTTTACGAAGTGATGAAAGGTGGCGGAGGTGGCTTTGGTATCGTCACGCGCTACGATATGGAGACCTTTCCCCGAAAGCCAATCTGGAGTGCTTACCGAGAATACCTCGAGGATGCCGACGCAGATGAGGCCCATATTCTTAGCCTGAAGCGTTGGACCGACAATCCAGAAGTATACGACAGTGGATCTGCTTTCATCTGGTGGACCTACCGGCCAGCTGCTAAACAAACGATAATCATCTCCAGCCTTTCTGATACAGCGGGAGAGGTCGAGCCGCCAGCTTTCGAGGAGCTGCTTAGCATCCCTGGCTACAACGTCTCTTCGGTAGGCCTGACCAACATGTCTACTTCAGCTCAAGAGACTCAAGCGCCTGGCTATAGGTAAGTTGACATTCACCAGACGCTTGATATCCATCTATCCCAGCCAAGACCTAGCTCACACGTGCAGGAACATATGGTTCACGCTCACGTTCTACAACGACGAACGCGTGATTCGCAAAGCCGTCAATATGCACCGGCAACTCGTTGAAGACATGAAACGAGATTCTTGCGATGGTGATTTCGAAACGCAAGCTTATTTCCAGCCACTTCCAGCCATCATTGCGCAACGCGGCGCTGAAAGAGGCGGAAACATCATGGGACTGGACAGGCTGAAGAACAATTCCATTGTATTGCTAGGCTCACTTGCCGTCAATGGAGTTGACCAAGAAGCCCTGGGTCGACAGAAGATGGATGCGTGGCGGTCCGCTCTTGAAGAATACAGCCGCGAAAAGGGAGCCTTTGTGGATTACCGGTACATGAACTACGCGGATGCCTCGCAGGATGTCCTGAGAAGCTACGGCGAGGAGAATGTTCGCAAAATGCTTGCAGTGTCCGGCAAATATGATCCGGAAGGTATCTTCCAGGAAAGAGTACCTGGCGGTTACAAATTACCTCGCAGATGAGTTCGATGCAAACAGCTACTACTCTACGCACGTGGGCCGTCGGTATATGACTACCTGGTAGAAGAGCACAGGACTCGCGATCTTAGCTAGATAAACGACACAGTATGAAGTATGTTGTTCTCAGGAATGATATTGCATTAGTACTGGAAGCGCTGTCTCCGATTGGGCCAGACAGACATCCGGTCATTCGGTCCGGGCTTTACGTCATGGCTCAGTCTTTTTCCGACAAGTTGACCGCGACAACATGAACGCACACCGACGACTCGACGACCGACGACTCGACGACCGCGGAGGATACGACGATCGCTGTGGGCTGCATTCACCATGTCAGCACGCCGCTCCCGCTCCGCAGTCGCCTGCGAACGATGTCGCGGGCGCAAGGTGCGCTGCAGCGTCACGCTGACCGGCACGCCGTGTGTATCTTGCACTCAGGATGGGAGTGTCTGCACCGTTCGGCAAGTGAGAGCGAGGAAGTGGGTGCATTTCTGTTCCAGACGAGGATCCATGTGGCAGCGCTGATAACCCTTCAGCATGCCTCGACCATCGCAATCGGAAAGACCGTCTGCTTCCAACGGGGACCCAATCAGACAGCCTAGGTTTACAGGAATCTCAACCGGGCATTCGCTGTCCACGAGTGATCCGGCTCAGCAGCGTCTCCCATCACGGGAGCTAACAGAGGCCATTACACCACCGACAAGCAGCGCACTACCACGGATGACGGCTTCGACAAGAGCCTCACAAGAAGCCACTTCCCAGGCCGCATGTGCCCCGAATGCACCGCCTGAGGAGATCACAGGAGCTCAGATGATCTCCGCCGCCTTTGAGCGCAGCCAAGAACGCGATGATCTGCCTTTCTATACCGGTAAGTTTCGGCCGCCTCTACCCGAAAGCTGTGATCATCCTGCACCCTCTGACTTGTGTAACTTGCGCAGGAGAGTCAGCGGGATTTAGCGGCGTGCTCGAGCTATGTGCCGACGGACAGCAGCCTGTGCGACGACACGTTCTCATGTCCTCCCGTTCAACGCCTCTACGCCAAGAAGACTTGACGTACCTGCAGTCAAAGGGTGCCTTCTCCATCCCGAAACCAGTTACGTGCAATGCCCTGCTCCAGGCTTACATCCGCCATGTTCATCCCATCATGCCAGTCATAGACGGCAAAATCATCTCTTCGCTATACAACGCTGGTCAACCTACGGGTCGCAATCTCTTGCTGCTATGGAGCGTGTTCTTCGCTGCAATGTCCGTGAGTATTTCTTCGCATGTGTCCGCACGATCCTCATAGCGGATGCGGCACACGCGCAGTTCGCTGAAGAAAGTGTGTGGGTCGGTGAAAACTACACTGGCCGTGACGAGATGAGGAATGCGCTGTACTCTCGTGCCAAGGTAAGTTGCTTTGACGACAATGCATTCCTTCGCCGCTCAGGTGATTAAGCAGACTACCTAGTGCAAATTCAAAGGGTCTTACATCACTGACTGACATCGAAGTGTATGTACGACATGAGCGGTGAGACTGATCGCACCGTCGTCTTGCAATCATCCCTTCTTCTGGGCTTTTACCATTCGGAGAAAGACTTGCACACCCAGCCATGGTATTGGTCTGGAGTCGCAATAAGCCTTTGCCAAATCATCGGTCTACATCGAACTCCGGTACCAACAAATGTAATGTCTGCGGAAGACGTACAAAGACGGCGCATGGCACGTCGGCTTTGGTGGTGCTGCTTTTACCGAGACTGCTGGCTCAGTCTCACTCTAGGTCGTCCACGCAGGATCAATCTAGATGACTGTGATGTGTCAATGCCTGAGCAAAAGGACCTATTACAGGACGTCATTGAACTCCCAAGCGAACTGCGACTTGTTTGCACGGAGGCTGATCAGCTGCGTCTGGCCAACGATTGGGTCGTGTTGATCCAGTTGAGCAAGCTCTTAGGAGAAATTCTTACATGGAAAACGAGATCCAAGCCCGGCAAAACTGCGCTCCAGGAAGCACAAGACCTGGAGGCTGCCATGGAAAGGTTCACGCTTGAAAGGAGTGAGCCCCGAGACAGCAGGATTGCAACTTTCTCTTTACACCATCTGAGACTTCATAATCAGTATGTCAAGGGCCCTATCTCTTTTTCTTCCGAATGGCTGAGAGAATTGACAACAAATAGAGCGCTCAGAATCACATTCTACCGACCATTTTCCAAAGATTGGACCCACATGGTCACGCAACACCAGCGTGAGAGTTGGCTAGCGCACATGCGAGCAAGATCCGACGACGCCGCCTTCGAGACCAACATGATCCTCGAACAGCTGGCAAGTGACAATCTGCTGTCTCTCGCCGGGCCGATGACGTAAGTATGTTATATGACCGTCGATTTCTTGCGAACCCATCTGACGTAAAATTTATCTCGCACAGCCCACCTCTCCTCGTGCCAGCAATGCACATTCATCTCTTCAACTCGGCCTCCACTTCCTCCCTTACCCGCCGCCTCGGCATGAACAAGCTCGAATTCTGCTGTGTGATACTTGAAGAATTGCAAAGCGTCCATGACTCCGCCGCTGTCTTCCGTGGCGTTTTCCTTGAGGCGGCCAGACGGATTGCGGGTAAAGCGACAACAGTTGCGAACGGAGCAATACGCACCGATAACCGCCCACATGTACAATCGCCGCAAGCACCCACTGATCATGAGGCCGTTCTGGTGCCAAATCACGATGGTTTCAACATGTACGATGCCCTGTTTGGAACGGAAGATCTTTCTTCGTCGTGGGCAGGGTTTTGGAACGATCTTGAGGTCGGCTGATAATCTTAGCTGGGGTTGTGTCTAATTTATATAACTATGCCAGGGATAAAGGCGCCTGTTCAGCGCATTTGCCTAAGAATTCGACATACTCACGTGCACTACATTACGGAATATGATGCTGCTTATGAGGCCAGGTCTGTTTCGCATGTTGCGAAGCAACATTGCCGGCGATATATTTCTTCGATGTTCCTGCAATCTCATGCTTTGGGTTTAGGAAATGAATGCAGCAGCAGAAGTCGCATGAAGACAAGATTTGACAGGGGATTTTCTAACCGATTCCATCCCTTCACCTTTAGGACACTCATTCACGTTCAACCAAGAGTCGCCCACTGTTCAATTCCCACACGTCCTGCTGTCTTCTTCAAATTTACGCCTCCGTCTTTGGCGGCCACTTGACCCTCTTTTCCGCTTTCACATACAAGTTGTTCGGCCGGATGAGCTGGAACATAGGATCGTATTCAATCGTGCCGTCGCCCTCGCGTAGGAATTTGTACCTATAAATCAGCTTTGGAAGGAAGATCTTGACTTCTTGTAGTGCGAAATTGAACCCAATGCACATTCTCTGGCCAGTAGCAAAAGGCACGTATGCTGCTTTGTGGCGGCCTTTGACCTCCTCGGTCTCCCACCGGTCTGGATCAAAGCGATGCGGATTGTCCCAGATGTTAGGATTGTTGTGGATGTGATGGATGGCTGGAATGACCACAGAGCCCTTTGGTATCTTGTAGCCTCCGGGTAAGATCAAGTCCGCTCGAGCTGTTCGTCCAGGCTGGAAAGAGGGATTATGGCGGCGCTGCATTTCTTTGATGTACCGATCCAGGAAAGGGAGGCGATCCGTCAGATCAGCATCGAAGGTTGTTGATTCATCAACTCCAGCGTCAACAAGCTCTTGCAAAAGCCGCTCTTGCATTCCTTCATATGTGACTAAGCCTTAGATCAGCCAGGACAACAGAGAACTTGTTGTGGTAAATCCAGCTGCTGTAGCGACGATGAGCGCCCAGATAAGGCTTGTCTTGGGTAGCTTGTTGCCTTGGTTGTCGGTGGCGCGAATAGCGTAATCGACCATATTTGATGCCTGCAGGGCCGCCTCTTGCAATGGGAGGTCTAACTGTCCCTTAGCCGGTATATCCTGGTTACACCAGCTATATAACCCGGTTACACCAGCGAGCCTTTAGGGTTAGGGTTTTCGCTGGTGTAACCTTGGCTCCCACTGACAGGGATTAGGAAATTCGCAAGTTTATGGGAAATATGCAGGCATCCAAGATTAAAATCTAATAACAATATTCCGCCGTTCAGATTCGGGGTGGATTGGTAAGTATGGAGTCGGAAAGCTTGGCTGCCACATACGCTCTCAACGATCTGCTGCATTCCACTAGTAAACTTTGCAACCTGACTTTCTACCAAAAACACATCCCATGCACACCTGTGCGGATGATTCACGACTCTAGCATATGTTATAGCGAAGATATCAAGCTTC
>MSJI02000179.1:0-51073 GCA_001931905.2 Cladosporium sp. IMV 00045
CGCGCGCAAAACTCGTCCGGATGTATGCCTTGCCGCTTCAGCCCTTTGCGGCCGACACAAAGAATTGGGCGTCGGTCCGCATGTGCTGACATGATCCGAGGCCTATGCTTTGCAATCTCGCTGCTCTGCAGCCTGCTGTCGTTCCTTGCTGCCAAACCAAATCATCCAACGCCTTCTTCCAACACTGGCTAGCCCCCTGCCTGATGTCTAATCCGTGTGTGTATGTCGAAAGATGATTCATGTTGGCGTGCAAAGGCTCTTCGTCTTGGCGCCTTTCTCAGCGTTCGCTCAGCCAGCGAGTCTTGATCCTTGGTATAGTCGGGCGCACTCCGCGGTACCCGTGCCCGTCTGGCCTACTGCAATCTACGCCAATCTGCCAATCTAACCTCCAGGCCACCGCATTCCTTCTGGGTGCACAGCCTGGTGTCCTCGTCACGTATGTACGTGCTGTGCATTATTGCACTGCAATCACGACGATGCCTCGCTGGCTGGCCATACGAGGAACGAGAGGGCGCGCTCTCAGGCAACCACAAACTGTATCCGCACAGCGCATCGTTGTAGCGCGTCTTGTGGCTGGTTTGTCGCATGAGACATTGGCACGTGTGTCCTTGTCTTCTCATGGTGAGACGGCTACCCCGTTGCAGCAGCGTGTACACGAGTGACTCGGTGAGCCTCACAGGCGCGTTGTGCACCAGATTGCGAGATGCGATGCGATGCGATGCGACACAGCCATGTGAGGCTGACTCCTGCGCACGCTTGACAACAAATTTCACCGCCAGCCAGGAATAACAAACACGACCTTGAGGCTTGCTCGGATGATAATGTCAGCAGTGTCACTTACCACAAGCGGTATCAACGTGCGCCTCGTCTCAGGCACCGGTATTACCCAAATCATGGCTGTCGGTGACTAAAGCAGGCCGTTGGAACGATTGGACTTATCGCCGCATTAGGCCATCGGTGTTAAGCAGACACTACCTACGCAGACTAGGTACGGATGTACATAACCTCCATCCTGCAGAAACTACATCACAGTCATAATAGCGTTCAATGCGAATTGCTCGGACGACTCGGGCGAAGCTTAATGGGTACCGGCCGAGAGGCCAGCGGCAGCAAAACGGGAGCGAGGCTACGAGGAAGGATGTCGCAATGATCTCAAAAATCTCAGGTTAAGGTTTTCCTCGCTCGTGGCCTGTCGGCATCTTTTCTGCGCTTTCTTTCCGACCGGCCGTAAGCCTTGCCCTGGGCCCTTCTTCTCCAGATTCTGCGATGGAGTTAAGCAGCGGATGATGCACGCTTTGGGCTGTCTCGCTTACAGTGCGCGCGTTCTCTTCATGTTCCGGCATCCGGTCGCTATGCAGACCTTGATATATGTACGAAACCCTCCGCCGGCTGCCTGAACTCTCCGAGTCTGGCCATGTGTTGCGCTTTTCGAACTCGATAGCGTCATGCGCTTCGTGGATAACGACTCTATCACCGGATACTGGGAAGTGATGTTTCCTTTTCGCTGCTCTCACAGTCGTTCATACGCTCGGCCGTCCACAGCACTGGCCACGATCCTCATATCAGATCAATTAATCAAAGCCAGCACCATCACTATGAGCCATGGTCAATATTCTCCAGAGGTCAGCGCTGACAACATCAGCCCACAACGAAGATACCATCTTGTTAATAATCACTCGGTCCTCTCCCCGAGCAAGCCATACCCGAAGTGGCAGAATTCGCGACCACATCGCTTCGCGAGCAGAATTACTCAGCCCGAGGCCCAAAAACAGACCAATAATTCAAACCTTGAGCAAGCCACCCACGCTGCCACAGGCCCGCTGACACAATCATCTTTCCCGCCCTATCCACTCTGCGCATGGATGCTGACGAGAGCGAGCTCACGCGCCATTGACTTTCAAATAAGCTTGGACAGCTCGCATGCGCTGACAAAACTCGCACGATTCTTGAATCGTGCTTTGGTCGTTTCTGCGTGTCTTGATGGGAGTGATCGTTCGCAAGATTTGATGGTCCACATTTTGTCTGATTACTAACTTGCGGTGATGGATGCGCGCATACTACTGATCTGCTGAACAGGACTGCGTTCGTTGACAATGGACGAATGCGACAGCTCCTTTATTTCGCGTGCGACGAGCCACATCCACTAAAATTGAGTGGACTCTGGCACTTTTGCGCCAACTTTCACGATACGCGCAACCCCCGATTTCATGCCCGTCTGGAAACGATCGATGCGACGCACCATAGCACGAAACCACCCGATGAACTCAACGCAGAAATGCGAAGGAGCGCAGCTGCCGACTCTGCTAGTTATCCCCACTATCAAACGACCGTTTCCAGTCAATCTATGCGAACGTCGCACTACATTTGCTACAGTCGACCGACGAGATGAACACCTTAGTTGTTACTAGTCCAGTGAGCTCTATTTCCTGGCCGTAACGCAACAAAGCCATCCGAGCCAACCTGGCGACTTCGATCATGTCAAAAGGCTGTACCACTCTTTTGGGAGGTCGATGCTCGCATCGGTGGGGTGTGGCTATTCATGCCTCTGGCCACGTCGCTCAAGCGAGAGATCAAAAGTCACAGGAATCCATAAGTCGCGTTCGTGTACACTAACCTAGCTCGCCTCTCGATTGCGCACTCCCGCTCAAGGCCCACGAAGGGCCATGTTGAGGCCTTTCGGGGTAGCACAAACCCTTGCGCGTTCGAGGTGTAGAAAAATTGTTGCGGACAAACCCTCGCCTGGAGGTGGCATGGCATTTGAAGATGAATATGCATGTATCTGGAGAACACCGCGCGCGCAAGAAGACTGCTGCTTGTTGAGATGACTCAAGACGTTCTCGACATCCCTGGCGCCTTGAGGCCTGCAGCTCTGTGCCTGCCCTTGGGAAGCGCCGGACATTCTCATCGATTGTAGTTCCGCATTTTCCTCATATATCCATGTAAATATCAATCGTACAGCACGCCTGCAAAACCCAGGGTATCATGCATGCTTTCGTGTCTTCTTTTCTCTTGTGTCCAGGCCATGAAATCAAATGCCTTGGTTTCCCCAGAAATTGTCCGTTTCCCAAATACCCTCACGGCATCTCTCTCAAAAGGAGATTCATCTTACACAGGCAAATCCTTGTGCGCCCGCTCGTTCGCCCCAGCCTTGTCGCCTGCAACCTGCAGTCCTCGAGCGAGATAGGGCCCGACGACGGGGATGTTGTACGCGAAACCCGCGATCGTCTTGAAGAATTCCTGCGAGATCACACAACTCGTCAGTCTCACCCATTCTTTCAATCCAATTCACCCTCCCTCATCGGGGAAGAAAATCCCCCAGGATCCCCAAGTAGAACTCACCCCAAATAACACGAAAATCCCAAACAACTCCACCCCGAAGCCGATCAGCGGCCACCTCATGAGGATCAGCAGCACGCCCGCCCAGAAGGCCAGAATGCCCCTCCACTTGCTCTTGCGGGCGAAGAAGACGAAAGTGCGCTGCGGGCCGAGCAGCAGCGTGATGCCCACGAGGAAGAGGATGTTGCCCATGGCTAAGAGGGCGCGGTCGAAGAAGAGGATCAGCCCGAGCAGGAAGAAGAAGAAGCCGCCGCTGCAGAAGGCGACGCCGATTTCTGTGGATGCTGTTAGTTATGTTTTTGTTTTTCACCTTACGGGTGGTTCGTTGTTTTCTCCTATGGGCAGGACGTACTCTGCGAATCGGACAGCCAGTAGGTAGGCATTGTGGTGGATGTTTCTTTGCGCTGATGCGCGCCGGTCGAATGCTGTGCTGTTTTCGTGGTCGTCCTCAAAAGCTCGCTCGTCGTATTTGTCCTTTTTTTCCCGTTCGTGTTGTTTCGAGTCTCATCGCATTGTGGTGATTGCAGTTGACAAGAGTGTCGTGCGACCGTTGCTAGATGCGGTGGCCTGGGCTGGGAAAACGGGGGAGACGTGTGTTTTGGGGGAGCGACGCGCGGGAAGGATTTGGTGGGGTTTAGGGAATAGGGTCAGACTTTCTAGGGGCTTTAACTTCAATTGTTGAGATGAGATGGCACATCAATCGCTCTAAGCTTTGTGTAATGAATCGAGAATCAATGTGGAAATTCGTGGGAAAATTCACGATGCATTGACTCGTAAGATACGTTCTATCGTGTACCGCATCTTTCGCTCTTACCTCTTTTTACTACCATTCCCAGTGTACGTATATTCATTTTGCACATCTCTCACGTATCAACAAAGACTTCTACTTCCAGCCAGCGACAACCTCATCCAGCTCCTTCCTGTACTTCTGCTGTTGCTCAATCTGCTGCAGGAAGATCTTGTACTTGGCCTCGAGCAACTTCCTCTCACCCTCGTCATTGTTGGGGTACACAGCCTTGCCAGGCTTGCTGAGGCGATCCATGATGTCCCAAAGAGGCTCGCTCTTGCCATCCTTATCGGTGCTGGCGGCTTTGGCACCCAGCATGGCGGCTCCGTGGACGACAGCGGCGTGCACGTAGCGAGGGATCATGACTGGCATCTGACAGGCGTTGGCGATCAGGCTCATCAGAATGTCGTTCTGGCACTGGCTGCCGGACATGAAGATCGAGGAGATGACATGGCCGGAGTCGTTCATCGACTCGACGATCTGGTGGGTCTGCAGAGCGATGAATTCAAGTGTGGCGTAGTAGCTGATGGCGAGTGCGTCCAACGATTTGTCGCTGGACAGGCCGATGACGGAACCCTTCATGTCCGGGTCGGCGATGGGTGATCGGTTGCCGAAGAGGTCACCGTAGAAGAAGAAGTGGCGGGCAAGGTAGGAGATGGCAGGTGCGTCGGCCTTCTCCTGCATCTCGCGGAGGTGCTCATTGAGGTAGTCGTAGATGTTCATGTTGAAGGTCTCCGCAACGGACATGGCCTCCTGGAAGGCAGGATGGGTCTCGACGACGTGCTTGAGAAGCTCGCCAGTAGCAGACTGACCACCCTCAGCCATCCAGTAGTCTGGGATGAGCACATCCCGGTACGGTCCCCACACACCGTTGACAAAAACAGGCTTCTCGCTCATGGCGAGATGGCAAGTGGAAGTACCGGCAACGGCAGCCAAACGGGTGAACGCCTGGCTAACGTGGTTCTTTGGCTGAGCGTCGCTGATGCTGTTGCCTCTGAGTTTGACCTTAGCACCGACAGTGCCAATCCATCCAGCGTAGGCGTCAATGACACTGCTGCCAACAGCGACGTTTGTCGGGAGACCGAGGTCATTGGCGGCCTTTTGAGACAGTGTACCGATTCTCTCGCCAGCAGTAAGGTACGTGTTGTTCTGAATGAAGGAGTCAGTCTGTGTCGTTCCGTGGAATTCTAGCATATGTGCGGAAATCGTGACTCACTACGCCATTGATGCCACCCAGACGCCTGCAATTGTCCTCGATCAAGTCACTCAGACCGATATCTTTCAAAAAGTCTTCCTGCCAGCCCTTCTCACTACCATCGACGCCAACAGGAACATAGCCCTGCTTGCAGACGACTGAACAGAAGCTGCGAGTATCTGTAGCAGTGGCCATCCTAGTGAGAGCGTCACCCAAGTCGTAGAATCTACACTTGGCGAAGAGGTCTGCGGGCATGTTGTTCTTCAGCCAGAGAATCTTTGGCATCTCCATCTCGATACTCATGGTGCCACCGACATAGCGGAGCAGGTTGTGTTTGGTAGCGTTGACCTTCTTGGTCTCTTCGACAGGACGGTGGTCGAGCCAAAGGATGACGTTCCGGTCGTTGCCGTCTGCGTTGTCGAATTTCGGGCCTGTGACGCTCTGAGGCTCGCCAGTCTCCTCGTTGAAAACGGTGAGCGAGCATGTGGCATCGAAGCCGATTCCGCGGACGGTATCTGGGTCGATGTTGTGCTGATTCATGGCACGCTGAACGGAGTTGCAGATGCACTTCCAGATATCGGTGACAGATTGTTCCTACAGACAGTGAGTGACGGTTTGCACAGTCCCATGCACACGTCTACCGACGTACATAGTACCCGGTCTCAGGCTGCCAGAGACCAATGTTCTCGCTGGCCAGGCCGACAATATCGCCCTTCTCGTTCATGATGCATGCTCTCGCCGAGCCAGTACCGACATCAATTCCGATGTAGTGGTTTTGTATGACCTTGACCTCATTGTGAGGGTCGACAGACATCTGACGAGACTGCTGCCTCGAGGGCTTCCTGTAGGGCATCGAGCCGTGCTCCATGGTGGGCGGTTAGGTGAGGTGCTGGTTCCTTGATCTGTCAACAGTAGATGTAGCTCCTAACGAAGTAGGACGCTTGTGTTTACAAAGTCGTGAATCGTGAGTGGAAGGTCTTGCACGTCTTTACGAGACGGTGTGAGGGCAAGGAAGAAGAGGAGAAATACCCAGGCGAGGCACGTCTCACTCCTGCTTGGCCATTGGAGCTCGAGGCGTGCGCAGATCCGCGACAGGCATCGCCAAAAGGGCTTGGAGGGTTGTCGTGGATGATATCACTCCACCTCTCAACATCGCTCTTTGGGCTCTTTGGGTGGGTCTTCCTCCACCTTCACTCAGCGGGGAAGTCGGGGTCTTGGAGTGAAGTTACGAGGAGAGGATGCACCAATGCACTGTTAAAACGTTCTCGAACCGAGCCAAGCAATCATGCCTTACGCGGTGCGCTTTGTTTTTCTGTCGTGCGTCAAGTAATGACGGCAAACGTGGTTCATTCAGTGTCATCTCGTCGGGTCGAACGGAGCTGTTTGCACTGGAGATAGGTAATGAAGCGTGTCTGCTTATGCCCTCCATCAATATTTAGTGGCATCCTTAATCAATGTTTCATAAGCTTCTAGCTGAAAGCTGATGCAGCTCACCCCCGAGCTCCCCGACGGCGGGGCTTCGCTTGACGTACAGTGGCCTGTCGCGTCTGTACCTTAGCTGTGTCGTCAACTTACATCAGGGCCTATCGACATAACATACTCTGCGCTCGCAAAACAGCAACATGCACCTCGCTAGCACCCTCAGCATTGTGCTGACACTGCTGTTCTCGCTCGCTGCCGCCACCCAACCCGATAAGCAAATCGACATCTTCGCCTGGCCTCTGTCCGCCCCGAAGTCACAAACACTGGCCAAACTCTCCTACAACTCCGAGCAAGCGACCGTCCTCTCCTACAAGGCACCTGCACTACCTTCTGGCGAAGAGATCGTCCGCATTGGCTTCAACCACCCCACTACAGGTCGTTGGTCTGGTATCGCGACAGCGGCGTCGAACTTGGCAGATGGAAAGGACAAGAAGCTACAGCTGCTGCTGAACGAGCAAGGCGATGTGTACCATGTTGGGTTCAAGTCTTCTGAATGGCCGAGCTCGAGCAAGGGAGGAAGCAAGAAAGATGATATGAGCGTCGAGGTTGTGCCGATGCAGACTGCGTCCACGATTCACTTGAACAAGCCGGTCGTGCTCAACGCGGAAGGCAAGCTTGATAACAAGGAGGAGGAGAAGACTTTCCTGCAAAAGTACACACCATCTGAAAATGTCCTGAGTGGTAGCGACAGTGCTAACTTTCTGACAGGTACTGGTGGGCAATCGGTCTGTTCCTGGTATTCCAGCTGGTCATGGGAGGAGGAGGAAAGGAGTAGATCTGTCAGTAATGAGTTCCAAACGCCCAACATGACCTTCCAGAAGCACGCCTCCGAACTTTCCATCGCTCAGATCTCAACGCCTTCATAATCGACTGTCTAGTAAGGCCCTGTGTATCCGCATTTATGATCTGCGCATTGAGCAGACTCAGTCGTTGGGCCGATTGTAAAGACTTATCATGAATCGTTAGATCAGGAAGATCTGGCTTCCATATCGAGTAAAAGAAACGGCCAGCCTCAAATTCCAGGAGACAAGTCCCGTCCCCATGGACGCAGTACACATGGGTCTGGCCTACCGTTTATCCCTTTTAACGCCACAACGCAGCGATGGTAAGACCATCACCCTGAGAGCAGAAGGTTGGAATTCGTCTCCATCAGAAGCCTCCCTCGCGATCCCGTGGTGTCTCAGAAATTGTCAATCTAGGCGCCCAAGGAATTTCCCGTGGCTCGAAGCATGGGATGATGTTTGCGAATGATTTATCTGGGCACTATGATGAGTGACAGATTCATACAACGACTAATTGATCCCATCTCCGATCTTGGAGCACTGGGTGTCGTCAATCTCACCTTGAGAAATTTAGTCCAGCGTGTGCCGCATGTTCAAGAACACACAATACAGGGCTCTCATCAGAAAGGAGCTTGACGTTTCCTTCAGATAGTTCAGCGGCTTCCTCACGTCGATCGTCGTTCCTCTGCGGAACACTCCGTCAATCGAGCCAGCCAACACTGTTGTTCTGGAAATAACAGAGAAGCACCAGTCTTAGGTGATTATGCACAGTGCTGCAGGGGCGTGGACACTAACCAGTCCCTTGTACGACTCGAAAGGTGAAACATGGGGCTATACCTTTGTTTTGGCTCGTGTGGGATGGCGGGCACCGCGAGTTTGACCCTGAAGCTATATTGCAGCACATCTATAGGAGCTTTATCCGGAGTTCTGCCCCACGTCTTTGCTATAACACCACAGCTATTACTACTTAGCAAATGCTTTTATACTTTCGCTAGCAGCCCAAGACTTGAAGTGGCTTCGCTTGTCAGGAACACTGTTATCTTGATTGGACAAATCGACCATCTCCTCTTGCCGTCGCCCAATCTTTCCGCGGACACGGAGCGGTGAATGTTTTGTACGCAACACTCACCGACTATGGCGCTGTGCTGCCGTCCTCTAGAACCCCACGTGAATGCTGCCCATTGCGAAGATCATCCCACCCGCACCCTTTACAACGCCTTGACCGGAAGCTAGGGCTCTCCAGGGACCGACTGCCAGGAACGGTTACCCTGTCGATCCGATTTGAAGGAGAGTTTTATGGACGTTGCCAGACGAAAGCGCTCCAGGCGTTCCAGACGTTCTGCGTTTGGTCTGAGTATGGAATCAGCCGTTCTGTCGCTTGTTCATGTCTATTGTGAGAAACCCTGAGTTGATCCGGCACCAGGGTCTGAGTGGTGTCATCTGGTGGTGATTGATCGTGCGTAGCCGACTTTAGTGCGCCTCACAAGGTCCTTTGTGGGCTCGATCTCGAGTCAGGACGCCTTCTGCGGGACCGTTGCAAATGATCCTTCGCCTGGATGGGGCCTTATGGTACGAAGGTACCTTTCGCAAACGATGGGAAGAGATATATACGCTCTACTCGGTCCCTCTCGCTGCCCGATTCCCATCCACAACAAAGCATCCTATCTTCTCAAGCGCCTTCATTGCATCGATCAACGTACTACTACATACAACTAAAAGGACCTTTATCACATTCATCAAGGCTATCAACATCAAGCCTGCCTCAGACTTCGTCGAGGAAGCCATACCCACAACAACAAATCACAAATTGAATGGCAAATGGAAGACCATCTCTGTCCACGCGAACTCTTTCCGCAAGCACCATGTCTGGAATGCATATCTCGTTCGGAGCCTGCGAAGTCCACAACCAAGCGCTGCCACAACCGCGTGAACACCATCGCCACCAAAACATCTCAGAAACCATCAAATCAACTACGAGCCTCAAGCAAGCCTGCACCTCACAACGACTACTCAGTCAAACCACCACGCCAGCCAACCAAATCTCACAACAACAGTCTCTCGCACCCTCAAAACTTCGACTTAACACCCAACTCCGTCTCCAACCCGGCCCTCCACCCATGCGAGACTTGCCCCTTCTACGCAAGGCTGGTGAAGAGATACACAGCCGTGGCGCCGTGGCCGCGGCCGATCAACTCGAGGAGATCTCTACCGACGTAGAGACGCCGACCAGCCCTTTGGATTTCGGTTTTGGCAGCCCTTATGGGCTGCTTTATGGTGCGAGTTTGCCTTACACCTTGCACGAGAGAGCTCAGGCTTTGGCAGAGGCTGAGGAGGCAGAGTACCAGAGCAGGCAGGCATCGAAGCGGATGGCCAGACTGACCGGTCGGGTGGAGTCTATGTTGAAGGGAGTGTCGGCGCATCACGCTCTTCGACGTGAAAGACTTGGCCTTTGATGACAGGCACGTTTTGTGTGTTGTTATTTCATTTATTAGTGCGTTTTCAGCGCCAGCGTTTGAGTTCCTTTCGGTTTGGTTAGCAAGTATATCCATGATTCGGCGGCATATATGAGATTTTTGTCTCTGGGCGAGATTTAACGATTGGGAAAAGTATTCACGACGATGTAGAGAATTTTAAAGCTTCGGTAGAATTACTTATATGGATGTTACTTCAACACTTTGTTTCGTAGTGTCATCTGACCTGAATCGTGTCGTAAAAGTTTCTCAAACGATGCAGAGTTGTAAGAGCCGTTGTTGACGATCAAGGTTCATCAAAAGAAACCGAACAACACGACTGCAATACCGGCAAGAGCGACATTTCCGACAGTAGAAGTTATCTGGGGAACTGCGGCAGACTCATCGTCGTTGTTGTCGTCCCCACTGTTGTCCGATGAATCGTCATCGCTTGCAGAGTCATCTCCTCTCCAGTCCGGCCTCTGCGCAATAGGCGATACGTCCTCATCATCGATGCTGGTGTCTACACGCATGCAAATAGCCTCGTGGACATCTCCCAAGCTCAGAATCACCATGCGGAATTGGCTCGCGGCTTCGCGAACTGCAGTCTCGTTTAAACCAGAGTAAGCTGCTCCAGTCTGCCAGTGAACAGCCTCGCCCGGCGAAGTTTCGTTCAGCGACCTGATCTGCCTTTCGACGGATCCATTGCTGTCGGTCACTGTCGAATACCCGATGTCGCTCTTGTCGTAAGGTTCTGAGATAGCTGTGATGAGAAAACATCGTTAGCGGGTCGAATGCCAGAAGAAGTCAACAGAACTCACTGAATGGGTTCGATGGAGAGCCAGAGCCTCTACCAAAGACGTCGTCACACTCTTCTGAGTCAAACAGATGCGGTTCCGGGCATGACCCAGGTTGAATGCGCGACATGGAAGTCAAGATGCGGCGAAGACAAGATTGGCCAAGTGCACCCTCACAACCGCCGCTGTTTTCGTCTTGGAGCTTGTTGGTCACGTTGGGCCAAATGGGCGACGACAACGAGTACATGCACAAGGGGTTGGCGGTATCATTTGCTCCAGGCGATATCGTTGGGTGAAGTGATTGCGCGCTGTGGCCACTGCTTTGGTTGTTAAGCCCAATGGCAGTCTCGTTGAGAGTAGCAGTGGTGTTTGGCCATTGCAGGTCGTAAGTGCTCATGACAATGTGAGGGTCCGATACATTGTAGGTCGCGTTGCCTGTATGCCCCAGCTCGGTGACATTGACTCTGAAGATGGAGTTAGCAGGCTACAAAAGACTTGGAAGCCAGCTTGCATTTACCTCAAAGCCCAAGATTCCCCGAAGAAAGTGAAGTTGACAGTATTGGTGGCATTCGGACTGTTTAGTTGTCCGAGGTTCGTATCATTGTAGTATGAAGGCAGTGGAGCACCAATTCCCGAAGCAGGATAGTCGAACGTGTTCGCTGATGCGAGAGAGATGGACGTACTCAGAGCGACGGCGTGAGTGAACTTCATGATGGACTTGCGAGAAGATTGAGAGTGACTCCTCTGGGCAACTGACAACAATTTGAACTGCTCAAATTTTCCTTGATGCTACCGGCTGTTTCGAAGCAACCATGTACTAAGGGTAGACCATGCAGGCTACAACGCACTGTGGTTTTGAACTACTCCATCGTTCCCACTGGTGTGGCTCTGGCTGACAACACGGCACGTTCGCCGTCATCGAGGCGTCGTTCAAGACCACGAGGGCCGCCATCTTCTGACGATCTGTAGGCGGGCTGGCATCGTGGGGTTGCATTATGAGAAAGCAAAATATACCAGGTCGAACTTTTGATTTGTTCACATGAATCGTATCGGCGATGCTGTATGGCGATCTCCTGGCGCAGCATCGAAGGATTCGAACGTTGAAGCACAGGCATGTTTGTCATCCTCACAGCCCACTAGGCAGTCCTGAATCTTACTAGCTATATGACAGGTCGAATAGGCTGAACAGCGACTTTCAGCTAAGAATCTCAGCTAAAGAATTGATGGCGTGCGGGACAGTGCCGTCCTGCTAGCTGACGAGGCTGGGTGACTTTTTCACTCCAAGTACGCTACTTAACCATGGTCTCAAGAATACTCATCAGCCCTGTCGCTCGGGCTATGTCAGAGATTGGATTTAGAACACTTTTCGAAGCTAGGAATTGTGTGAGGCTCCAAACGTAGCGCATCACAGCTCATCATGTTCGACATCTCCGCTCTGATCCATACCTGGGATTTTGAATCCTCCTTTTGCTGCTTTTTGGAAAACACCACTCGGGTCATACTTCCTCGCAACCTGCTTCAAAACCCTCACGCTGTCCTCGCCGTACGATGCAATTGGATCTTGAAAGCCGCCCGCATAGTTCAGATAGACGTAGTCCGAGGACGCTCCCACGCTTTTTGTGTAGCCTTTGACTTGCTCTACCCACTGTCTCGCGGTGTTGAGCATTACTTTGTCGTCACTCGAAGACCTCCAGCGTGGTGTAAGATGCATCAAGATGAGATCCTCTTTAGTGCGGTTCAGCCCTAAAACGTTGCCTCCGCGAGAGATGCTGTGCTCAGTGTAGAGATGTGTTATAGGCTCATACGCGAACAGCCACTCCATATCCTCCACATGGCGCACAGTCTTGTACAGGTCGACGGTCAGCTCATGGACGTGAGACAGTGTGGTCCAATCATTGACGAACGTGACTGTGGCCATATAGTTTCTGTAACCGAACGGGAGACTTTTGCTTTCTTCGAGGAGATCAGCAAGACTAGTTTCGCTCATGTGATCCATAATCGAAACTTCGGTCTCGACACCTCCAACTGTGACAGGGACTGACGGGATACGAAGTTCTCTAATGTCATTTCCTGAAAAGACGGCCGAGTTCCAGATGCTGCCCTCGGAAGATGTACGAGAAGCGTTGAATGAGAAAGCGTTGCCATATGCCAAATTTGGAAATGCAAAATGTATTTGAGTGAGTCCATGCAAAGCATTCAATGCGAATTCTGTGGTGTGCTCGTCAACAGGTAGCGGTATCTCGGCCGACCAGAGATGCGGTAAGGGAAACGTGTTGAAGTCGAAGCGCGTTACAATGCCGAAGTTGCTGCCGCCTCCCTTCAGTGCCATCCACAGGTCGGAATTCGAAGTCGCATTTGCATTGATCATGTCGCCAGAAGCAAGAACAACTTCGAAATTGACGACATTATCTGCAGCAAAACCAATCTTAGGCGCAAAGAAAGAGATACCACCTCCGAGAGTGAAACCTCCAACGGCTGTGGTGGGGTCACGCCCGGATGGTATACCCAGACCTGTACCATTGAGTTCGTTCGCGGCTTCTTGCCATGTACTTCCTGTTTCGACTCTTAAGATCTTGTGATCCGGCGAAAGGGTTATGCCATCGATCTCACTGAGATCGACCACGATGCCGTTGTCGATGTTGTTTGCACCAGGAACCGGCATGTGGCCGCCAGACTTGATCGCAAAAGGACATGCTGGCAAGTCAGAGGTTGCCTCAGCCGTCAAGATCTTGACAATCGTTGAGACTTGCGCGACATTGACGGGTCGCACAATGCATTTCGGGGAGAGAATCGTAGTCGTTGACCAGTACTGGCTATTAACATGTTTGTAATCGGCGGTGTTTGGTCTGAGCACTCTGTGCGGAAGGGCTATGGCGAGTTTCGAGCACTATGAGTGCCACTGGTCAGTTGTATCAAATATGAGTTGTCTGCTATACTCACACATCTTGTAGCGGCTTCACCAGAAGCATCCTCTGCAGATAAAATGTCTACAAAGGCAGCTCCGGTCAGCAGACCGCGTCTGAGCAAACACGGAATACGCATTCCTGATTCCGACAGATCTTTTCGAAACGAATGCGATTTGCTTGTAGATGAGACTGGCGTAAGTCGGTACATTCACGCAGTCACCGCAAAATTTTACTCTTAGAAGCGTTCCTGCAAGGGATGAAAAGGAATGATGGGTGCTTTGCGAAGGCTTCTTAGGCACGATCTGCGAATCTGCGATACCATGAGATCCTTGGTGGGTTCTCTGAAGGTTGCATTCGCTCTCGAATCTCCTACTTTCCGGTTCTTTGGCAACCAAGATAGCTCTGCGTGTTAGTGGCAAAGATCCACAGACCGTTCCACAGGCACTGCATGGCGGAATGCTGTCAGCTGGAGCGCAAGATCAAGAGGAAGCCTGGCTTTTCCGTCGCTCTTTCGCAGTCGCTTCCACAATGTAGATCCACTGATGCTGCGGAAGCTCCTTGAAGATCCAAAACAAGTTTCCTCGCTTGGCACTGATCCTTCGTTCGTCCGTGGCAGGGACATGGTTGTCAACGAAGTCCAGCGAGGTGGTTTTGCAGCCGTGCCAAGCCCGTTTGTTCCGCCAGCCCAGTCACGCCGCTCTGCCACCATCTTCTTGCCATGCTTCCTTCACTAAAGTAAACTACAACGAGGATTTACAGTGCATGCAGATATGAGGGTCTCAGACGCCATTGGGGCTATGATCATGGATAGACTCTTGCATCCTGCGCCAAGTGCCATCCGTGTTAGCCTGTCCGCAAGGTGACAATAAGGTATGAAGTGACGGCGTGGTAGCATGTACCAATATATGATAGGAGAGTATATATGCGCTTTTGATATCCTTTCTTTGCGTTCTCCCCTCATATATCCTACCATTGGAGCCTTTTGAACCCCTGATCTGGACCTTCAGCATGAGACCTGCCATCTTCGTCGTGTTAACAACCCTTCTGACCGCGGTCTCGGCCGATATATGGGACTTGCATGGCCAGGTAGTTGTGGGCGTTGTTGCTGCCGCTCCTATTGGTAACTCAGACGAAGAGCAAAGCATACAGATCGCCTAATGCGACGAACTCCGTTCCATTCTCGATGGGAGACGACGAAGGCTGGACTTGGCGGTACGGCACTCGTTGACCATTATCCTCGATTATTACTTAGAGCTGATATGCAACCCAAAGTGTGGATATTACTGAGATCATGACGCCCGACGGCGGCCCAGATCCAGATTCCAATATCATCGCCATAAGCCATGACTTGCAGTGGCCAAACGCATCGAGCACTTTGAACGAGACAATGGAGAGTTTGCACAATGATGAAGATGAAGATGCCCGCTTGTGCGCTTCAATTCTCACGAGTCCAATCTCTCCCAATGTCACGAATCAATACCAGGATAGCGACGACAGCAGTTGCCTGGGCGTGCTCGGGCAGGAGTGTCTTGATTCGATACTGCTTAGCGCCCGCAGTGGAAGATCTGCCACCTCCTGTCCCACTATCAACTCCAGAGATGAGGCCTGCTCAGACATATTTGATGGACCCAAGCCCAGCATCGCAACGGGTAAATGCTTCCAGATTCCTGGTCGTTGATTTATGACGACTCGGCAGACAAGCTGAGACGTTGATCATCATAGCTATCTCTGGGGGAGCTAATGCATCTCTCTTCACTGGCCACAGCGCTTTTGCTACCAATACCACCGGTCTTGTCTTCCTGAACAATGGCGACGGCTTTTATCTCCGGCAATCTGCGCCATTCGAGCGTGGAGACAACGAAGACTTCTTGCAACAAGCCAGGAGCATGCTGCACATGGCCGTGTTTACTGGCCCAGAAGGGATCCAAGAGGCAGTGTGCACGCGCATCGATCCTAGCATCGACGAGGAGGAAGTGTCACCAATATCAGCGGACGATGATAACCAAAGCGATAATGAGCAGAACGACAATGAGAGTGCGGCTGTCGCAAATATGCCTACTAGGCTGTGGCTGGGTGGGATTATGTTCTCGTTGCGACGGTATTCACATCTTTGTGAGGGTCTGATCATTACAGGCAAACAAAGTCCGTTAAGGTCAAAATGATGAGACGAAGTCATATTTGCACACACATTCCACGTGACTCCTTGCAAGCACATCCTGTCGGCTATTTTGCCTTAGGTAAATCCAACCGGCACACATAAGAAAAAGTCTATCCATGTATTTCCGACAATACAAACACGAACCGCAATTGCAAGACAGATTGTGGCACTGGCATTGAGGAAGCCTATGAGGCTTTGTTGGAACACAAGTGTTTCCTGATGACAGTCATCACCTTGACATATCACATGCCACGGGAGGAGTGCTTGATGGGGAAGAAATGATATTTTCGGTGAGTGCTGGTGTTCTCGAAAAGACTTTGGATTGAACTTCGCCGCTGGTTTCAAATTCACAACCTAATCATGTGGCTGTACGATCTTCCTAGAAGACATCGAAAGTCTGAAGTGAAGACACTTCCAAAGTGTACAAGCGCCGTCACACGAGGCTCACGTACATGTATGCAGTGCTCCCGTCATCTCGGTTGTTGCGACAACCCCTGTTCACACGCCAAACCCTACGGAAACCGCACGCATACAAATGTTAGAAACTGTATCTCAACCTCATCCTGCAGCGTTATCGCGCACAGCACAATCCAATTGTACTCTATCTTCATTTACTCAAAAAGGACAGTACATCTGGACGAGTATACGAACTGACAAATTCATAACATGTAAAGTTTTCATGTCACGAAGTCTTCATGCGAGGCTACCTCCTATGGACGGATGTGGCGTGACCTGGCGGCTATGGTCATGTCGGCAACTCTAACAATGTCTCCACCCTCATTCTTCGAAAAATGCGATGTACAAATATCCAGGCAGATTCCCGTTGACTGTGTAATCAGTCTCTCTTTGATTCAGACGCACTCTCCTTCCTTTCATTTCCTTCACAGTCCACAGCGTCTGGCACGCCCGTCCGGTCATTACATTTCCTTTTCTTTCATCAGGGCAGTGCACTGCTGTTTCTCTTCATCATCATGGCTCCTTACTCTCTTGGATCACTTATTGTTCTCACTTTCGCCACTTTCTCGCTGACGTCTGCCTCTAACGTTTGGACTATCAATTGCGCACCCCTTACCCAACAACGATCCGACCCCATCGTTTCACCGGGTCAAGTGTCAGGCCATGTCCACGCCGTTGTTGGCTCTACGGCCTTCTCTCGATTAATGACATTCGATTCTTCTGCTGCATCTGGCGCTCAAACCACCTGCGACAAAGCAACGGACCACAGCAGCTACTGGTCTCCTTCAGCTTATCGCATCAGATCAGATGGCAAATTCGACCTCCTACCCTTCCTCGGCATGACCGCTTACTACACCAACTACACCTGTTCCCACGACGCGTCCGCTCCAGGCTACTGCACCGGCGTGCGCGACGCCATCGCCCCGCCCAAAGGCCTTCGCATCGTGGCCGGCGACTCTAAACGTCGAACCTTCGATCCCACCGACCTTCGACAAGCAGCCATCCTGATGCAAGGCGGCGGCGGCGAAGTCTACGGAACCCCGTCGACTCTCGACGGCAAACGCCTTGCTGGCCACGTCCGCTTCCCCAGCTGCTGGAATGGCGTTGACCTCGATTCCGACGACCACTACTCGCACATGTCCTACCCGGACCCGGACCTCCACGGCGACACGCAGGGAGGCATGTGTCCCTCCTCGCACCCTGTAGCAATCATCAACATCGGCGCTGAATTCGGTTTCGGACTCGACGGGATCACCGACGGTACCAACTTCGTTTTCTCCAATGGCGACACGACTGGCTACGGTTTCCATGCGGACTTCTTCGCTGGCTGGAAAGACGAAGAAGCGCTGGAGAACAGTTTCGCCAACTGCTTCGACAACAACAATTGTCCGTGGAGAGCTTTCGGTAGCCCGACCGGTGAGGATCCTGACCCGACCAAGTTGCAGCCGGAGACCGCTGCGCCGGCGGAGAATATCGGACTCGATGGCTCTCTTGATAAGCTGCCTGGTGATAATCCTGTTTACAAGGCGTCGAGAGTCATGCCGAGGAGGGTCTAGAATTCGAAACCTCTCTGCCACATGCATTTTCTATTTGCCATTTTTTTCCCCCATCAAGTTGGATTTCACCGATTATACGATGTATGATTCTTGCCTTTGCGATGCTTGAATGTGAATATGAACACGGAGCTTTGGATTACATCTTTTCGTTTTGCAACTCCCGTTCTTATAAAAAGTCCCTATGATTTGAGATATATTCTTTCGTTTTACTCGAGTAGAAACAATTCAAACAATGGAGCCATGAATTCACGCTTCTTCAGTGATGTGAGTGAAACCATTACGTGTACAGTGATCCTAGGTTCTACAAAATATTACAGACGGCTGTGTCCCGCAGGAGATAAGAGTCAACGCGATCCCCTCGGTCTCCCAGCGCGCATTACATCCTCCTCCACCCCTCCAAGGTAAACATTAAGCGCCAGCCAGAACGGTCTGACATTCGGAGAGCGAACATGCCGATCAACACTCGTCCTCAACAGCCCAATCCCACCACTCATCATCGTCTTCCATGCCCCATCTCCAGCTGCTTTCGAGAGCCTTCGCGAACCCACAACCGATCCCTTCGTTTCCATACGTCGCCAACCCGGCTTCCCAAGCAGAGCTCGGGCGTCGCGGTACTCTATCGAGCCACGATGATCTGGTCCCAGAAGATGCGGGCGATACGACAGTGGGAGAAGCAACGGCCACGTACTCGTCGGAGTTGACTTGAGAAGACGTGTCGGTTGACGTGATGATGATCGTCGGGGTTGGAGCTCTTGAGCGTTGACGATGCAGGATCGGGGAGGACGGCAGGTAGGCGGCCGATGGTGATGTTGGGCAGTCTTGCGTGGCTCCCGACGAGAAGAAAAGCCAGCCGCCGTCTTCCGTTGCCTCAGAACCCTTGCTCTCGAGCCTCATGTGAGTCTCAAGTGGGTCGATCGGACTCGGCAGCTCCAATGTCTCGAGATCGCAATCTGGTTCAGACTCGCTTGGGTTGATGACCAGGGAAAGCGAAAAGCCATCGTGGTCTTCGCCGTCATCACCGTCATCTGCTGTAAGAGCCTTTGAAACTGGGCTTGCATTCTCAACTTCCTCTGCAGTGATGAAATACGGCTCGTCAGTGCAACGCCCACACCAACACTGTTTTGCGTGCCCAAGCTTCAAGAAGTCGGCAATGTTGATCGAGCTGTGATCGAGAGCATTGTGCGTTTTCGAAGTTTCCTGCCCCTTGAGAGGCGGCGATTGGAGGAAGAGGGCCTGTTCGCTTCGGAAGTGTGCGTCGGAGTCCAGATGCTCGCTTTCGGCGACGCAATCGATTGGCAATATAGCAGCGATGTCACTGACTGATTGTGTAGGCGGCGTGGTTGGTGGCGTGGCAGGTAAGGACGGCGGGAGGGGTACGCCGGCCGCAAGTTCCAATGCAACGTGACCAGAGATGTCATGGTCAACGACGAGCTCGTCCATGCTAGGATCATAGTGCTCCGAAAGACGCACGACGGGTAGCCCGATGCCTGAGTCCGACAAGAAGTGCGATTCCTCGTGACGAAAGGGTGCCACTGCACTCTCTGCTTCGTTGGAGTAACCTGTCAGGGAGTTTGCATGCACATACGGCACGGCAATTTCTTGACCTTCAAGCTCGTACGGCGGCAGGCAGTCGTTGTCGTCCAAGTGAAATTGGGCAAAGTGAAAGTAAGTGGCGTCGATTGGACTCGAACGACAGTCAGAGTTGACGGGAGAGGACTGGATTGGCGGAGTAGCTGATGAAATGCGCCACACATTGGCTGCAGCCATTTCATCGATGAATTCTTCGATCGGTTCAATCTCAGAGGCCCGAGAAACTTGTTTGTGCTCGGGTGTCGGTGACAGCGGCGTAGCATGGGCCGGTCCATGTTGGTCTTGGGCCGCTGTCGTCCCAGGTAGCGTTTCGAGCGAAATGGCACCACTGTCCGATGCGTGCAATCTACAGCCGAGTGGAGGCGGAAGCTTCACTCTTGCTTTGCCGTCCACCACAGCCTCATCCTCGTCGGTTGATTGCGTGTTCTTCAAAGGAAAGAATCTTGACTGCTCGCGTCCGAAGCCTACCCCGATAGGTCGCCATACTTGCATATCCCTACAGGTCTCACCCTTCGCTTCTGACTTCTGGACACCAGCTTGATCGTCCGCAATTTCAGGTAAAGCGGAGAGGTCAAAGAAAGTCGGTAAACAGTCTCGCCAGACGTCACCGAGTGTCAGAGATGGTATTTTGGGACACCACCTCGGAAGAGTGCGAAATGGGATCGGGGTTTGTACAGGCGGCGGATTCGACGTTGAAGGGAGAATATGAGGCAAAGCCGAGAGATCGAAGTTGGTGAAGTGGGGCATCGGAAGCTCTGGAGACGTCGTACCAAGGTAAGAGGGTGGATGCGATGGTTCTCCGGCAAGTGGAGGAGCAGTAGCGAGAATGGACCTGGGTGCGGCAATAGCAAGAGGCGGGCGTCCCTGGGGAGGTGGAGGCGGATGAATGTTCGCTTTCGTCAATGTCTCATCGACGGCTTGACTGAGTTGTTGATCTAGCAGTTGAGCAGCTAGTTTGCGTCTGTTTCTACGCATATCGCGCCGCTTCTTAGCTTCTTTGGTGCCACGGCTATTTCGCGTCCGCCGAGAGTTTGTTGCAGGGAAATCACGAAGATAGGTTGAAGGCTTAGCGGAAGGTGGTGGCGTTGCGAGGACAGAGAACCGATTGCCTGGCGCATGGCTGTTAGAGAGTTGACGATAGATACAGGAGCTTTTGGCTTACTGAAGGGCTGGGACGGGTGACAGATGCTCAGGTCCAGCATCTGGGTTGAGCAGCCCGAAAGGACAAAACCAGAGCGCGCATCCGAGGTCGAAGGGCCAGCCTCCGATTGCTGACTGTGATGCCGACGTCTTAGGGGTTGCTGCGGCGAAAACAGCTCGTTGCGGTGTCGAAGCATTGCGTTGGATGGAGTTGACGGTCTTCGCGAAATAGGTAGAGTATATGATACGGTCAAGGAACGGGCAAACAGGGGCTCGTCAGGAATGTGATGGTGAAGACGTATTCTCAGGATTGGGGGCATGAATGGAGAGGAGTGGGTGGTGGTAAGAAGATATTGCATGGTGCGTGTGCGGGAGAAGGTACGCATGAGTGTGGGAGATAGGGTCTTGAGAGGCAAGGACATCGGGAATGCCATAGATGGAGGGAAAGTGCTTAGATGGTAATGCGATAAAGTCGCCAGCTGTAGAAGGAGGTCATCTTCTTTGAGGACCCTAATTCAAGGTAAACGTACCTACCTAAGGTATGTGCTGCATCCAGACATGCCAGCTACCATCGTGCGAGGCAATCGTGATGGGTATGTCCACATTGTTGCGTTACGCCCGGCCCCTTTCCACTGGAAGAGGCGACACGTGACCTACGTTGTTGTTTGTGAATTTGCGCAAGTGGGCCAGATACCTATACTGATGGGGCTTCTTGACGCTTCTTTGATGCAGCACGCGAAGAGTGCGAAGAGTTTGCGTATCTAGACCTCGCGGAAGTGAAGTGTAGACAAATGTCATTGGGAGGCTCGGGGCAGGATCTGGCACATGCCTGCTGAGCTAAAGCTTTTGTTCCCCACATTTGATTGATTCAGTGAGGTGAGGTCAGACTAAAGCACAAAGCAACGGAGGAACCTTAGGCTTAGAGAACGTTTCGGCCGTCCGCTTCTTGCGCAACATCCATCAAACACAGTCAACTCACCAACATCTCAACACAACACCTTAATCGCACACCACGCAACTCAATATCATCGTTCCTTATACATCGCTGCCAACTGGCGCTCCAGGAGTCTTCACTTCTTCTTCTCTACATCCGCCGCCGCCTCAAGTCTCCTGGAGTCGCCGTTTGACAAATCTCATCAACCGCCATACTGTTCGATCACATCTTTGAAACCATCGTTCATGCCAACCGCCAAAGCAACGAAAATGCCGCCGCAGCCTTCTGTCGACGCACCGACTTCGCAATCGCACAATCGCAAGAGCGCGCACGCTGCTCCGAGCCGCGTCGCCATTCCTCTGCCTCTAAGCAAACCTCGACTTTCCAAGCAAAAACCGCAGCAAACACTCGACCCAGCTGTCCAGGCTCCAGCAAAAAGAGAGGTAGCGGCGCAATTCGATGATAAGGACGTGCCTGCGACAACGGGCGCGCAACATGAGGACAAAGCTACACCAACCGCGACAAACGGCACTAGGGACGCTTCAGTGCACGATGCTGGTGAGCATGTGACAACGCCAATGGCAGGAAAGCACATGGTGAGCGAACAAACTGCCACTGGAAATCCGCCTGAAGCTACGCCGGAAGATGCACAGGGAGGGCCAGTCCGCACCATATCATCAGAAATCGCTTCGACTGAGCAACCTATCGATGCGCAGTCATCGCGCAAACCTTCCCAGATTCGCACCGAGCTTCCACCAGCTTTCATTCCTTCCGCAACGCAGCATACACCCCAGTCGTCTTTTTCGTCTCGACAGACCAACCGCAATACGCAGTCATTCCAATCGCAAGCGCATCTCTCGCGACCCAGCACCAACAGCATTGTCTTTGGCGAGGTCGACTCTTCCGAATCTTCACCCGCACCGCCACAGTCTGCAGGATCAACGTTCGTGCCGCCGCCGCCAATACAGCCTATGCAAAGGCCGTATCCGCCTCTACCATTTCCACCTGTCAATCAAGCGCAGCACTACCCTGATCCTCAAGCCTACCCTCTGTATCCGTCCGGATTTGCGGCGCAGCAACCGTGGAACCCTCAACGCGCGTTCCATCCTACGCCACAAAATCCTCCTTTCCCTCTACAATTTCAACCGCAGTATCGCTATGCTCCGCAAGAGCCCTTCGTTGCCGATGCTCCTACTTCCCTTTCACGCTCCGCCTCGCCAGGGTCAGCTTACGCTGAGGCTTCTAGGATTGGCCAAGATTTGCGATCACCCACGACTGCAGATACAGTTGGTGGTGCAAAAGGCTTTGTCGAGCCGAAACCAATGTACTCGAATCAGTTCCCGTTTCGCCAGGCGCCCTTCCACCGACAGGCACCCCCACAGCAACAGTCGATACCACCGCCGGACTTCAGACCTGACATGGACAATGCCCAGTTCCTACGTGACCATGTTCGATCTCAATTCGCAAAACCTGCGTTTGCCGATTGCCATCTGCAAATCTCGCACGAGCAAGACGCTAGCACCCAACGCATCGACGGGCATCGGCTCATCCTTGCTCGTAGTCCGACCTTGCTGTGGCAAATACAAGAGGCGGCTTCCACGGCCACGACCGAGTTGAAGATCCACCTGCCAGGCAAGTATTTGAGCCTGCATACATTCAATGAATGTCTCAAATATATCTACGGTGGTCACCTGCCCCCACTCGACCCACCTCATCGCCAATCAAACTCGTTCGTCGAGCCTGTCCCCGCTCAGATGGAACGCATGGAACTGGCACTCCAACGCATTGCAACAGGGGCATGGCTAGACATGCCAGCCATTGCTTGGCGTGGAATGAATGTTGCGACTAATGCTTTGACCTGGAACACTCTTCCACTTGCCCTCAAGTTTGGTCTTAGCGGTGGTATCTCACCTATGTGGACTCTGGACGATGGCAGTGAGGAGCGTAGCAGTACAGCCTCAAGCGATGATTCGCACGGTCGCACGGACGCCGCCTCATCAGCACCGACCTACGATCCCTTTGCCACCCCACTTCTCCAGAGCGTTCTGCAGTTCGTGACCAACAGCTTCCCGCCAGACTTCTACCCGGACATCAACGCACCGCAGCTTGAAGTCTACCCTAGGCTCCCGCCTGTCCCACCAAGGGAGCAGCAACATGAGAAGAACAAGTCCTCGCGATCCGCCGACCCCAGGCTCAGCCAGCTTCGCTTTGGTGAACTGCCGCCTGCGCGTGCCGAGTCCCCCAAGGCGTCGCCGATCACAACGACAATATCGAGCCTTTTATTCTCACTTCCTTTCCAACTGCTCAAGTTCCTACTGGAGCATCCAGTTATGACTGAGCGTATGGGAGCTGAAACGGTGGGAAGCATCATGAGGCAGACAACGGCAGAGAGGGAGAGCAGACGGATGAGATGCCTCAAGGCTAAGCGGCCTGCTGCGACCAAGCAAGACGATGGTCAAGACGACTCGGCGAACCTATACTGGGAAGAGCACGTGGAGGTGACGGGCCAGGGTCGACTGGGCCTCAGGCTGTGCAGAAGACGGAGAGACGCGCATACACCGCCGTCTTCGAGTGAAGGTAAGGCCAACGCGGCATGATTCTTTTCATCATACCCCCATTTCATTTTGTGGATTTTGCGACTTTTCTTTGCATGTTTCTGAATTTCAGGCATAGCGAGCGGATGGATTGTTGGATACAGAAAAGCACAACTGTTGCAGGGCGTGTAACAAAGAAAGGTTACCCTCAAAAGGCGTTCGAGCGGGTTTTGACGTGGCATTTGATCCACGATAGCGCACGGCCGAAACGAATTGGAGACATAGCAAGGGCGGCACTCGCTATGATTCTTGGGACGGAAGATAGGTTTACTATCTGAGCGGGAGGACGACCCAAAAAAAAAGCTTAGAGACTGTAGGATATCATGTGGAGGCGTTGAGGAAGACGTGGGAAGTCTGATGGATGATAGGGAGCTTGTATGTAGTTCAGG
The DNA here is from genome assembly GCA_001931905.2 of Cladosporium sp. IMV 00045. NCBI lineage: Eukaryota > Fungi > Ascomycota > Dothideomycetes > Cladosporiales > Cladosporiaceae > Cladosporium > Cladosporium sp. IMV 00045. Next base: position 24,553 of record MSJI02000179.1, read on the forward strand.
ACGATGATCGATTGGTCGGCTTCGAACAGGAGTGGGAAATGAAAGCTTTGTGTATCCTCATGTAGTCAACGTAGCCTCAATAACGATTCCTGTACTTAAAGACCAGAAGCAAAGTGCGACACGGCTGGAAATCGATACTCAATAATCTCACTTACCATGCAGTGAGCTCGAGATGTAGAACTCCGCGTATCTCCGGCAAAGGATTTATCCCCGAGCTGCCGCCATTCCGCGAGTGGATCTTGCACGCTGATCACGAAACTTGCCGACGCCTTCAACGGCGACCTTCCGTCTTACGAAAACAGATATTGGATTGCATAAGCAACAGTCCTTGCCACCCATTTCCACGAGAACGGATCGCCAGAACATGGAGTAGCATCACGCTGATGCCCTTCGCTCATGACATTCTCATATAGGGTTATGCATACTAATCAAGCATCTGCCGTCCCGTCTCTAGTCTCCCACGCCGGTTAATCGGCACAGCGATGGCGTTCACAGCAGCTAAGTACCGAACTGGACCGTGTTGCGGTGCTCTGATTTCTTTGCGCTCCTGACTCTTTCCTTTTCGAATTTGCCCTTATCTCAATCATCTTGAAACGTGTGAACGGCCAGATCGCAAAAGCTTTTCCGGTCGTTCCCCGGCGGCCTGCTCCTCGTTGTTCCGCCATTCTTCCTTGCGTGGGTTTCTTTTTGCCTCTGGTATAGCTAACTCACATACCCTGTCGAGCTTGGTTGCTGGCTATACCTAGGAGACTTTCCGGATCTACCCCATGCCTGGATAGAGCTAGTTGGACCAGGATTAACCACGACTCTGGATTTTGGACTGCTGAAACGACATAGGGCAAGAAAGGATTAGACCAGGACGCCAGCTTAGGAGTCAGAATGTCGGACTCTTCTTTTGACGACACGGAGAAGGATGCTCATCGCCAGAAGGAAACTGGTGCTCCGCACTTGACCCAGCAGCAAGAAGATTTGTTGGAAGCCGCAGAGCCTCCGTTCACGGTTCACGATGGCATCGACGGGGAAGGAAATGGTGCTGGACTGCGCCAGGTTGGCACAGGCACAGGCACATCTTTACACCAGGTGGCGTCTAGTAAACCTTCCATAAACAACATTCGCAGCGTGCCTAATGGAGGAACGAAGGCTTGGTTGCAAGTGTTGGCGAGTTTCTTTTTGTTTTTCAACTCATGGGGAATCGTCAATACTTTTGGTACGTTCAAACGCTAAATGATTGCCGAGTGTTGGACTTTTGCTGACATCTACCCCAGGAACGTATCAGGCGTACTACGAGACCGGCATCCTCGCCGGTTCTTCGCCGTCAGACATATCATGGATCGGCAGTATCCAGGCCTTCCTTCTGATGTTCGTCGGTGCCATCACTGGCTCAATTTATGACGCTGGATACGTCCACACTCTCATGCTTGTAGGATCGTTCCTCGTCGTATTCGGACAGATGATGCTTTCTCTCTGCACGAGCTACTATCAGGTCATTCTTGCTCAAGCCATCTGTATCGGTATTGGTTGTGGATGCTTGTTTGTTCCCGGAGTCGCCATCCTTTCGACGTACTTCAGCACCAAGATTGCCACGGCCATGGGTCTCGCAGCTTCCGGATCTTCTCTCGGTGGTGTTATCTATCCCATCATGTTCCACAGGCTGCAGCCCACCATTGGATTCCCTTGGGCAACGCGTATCATTGGATTCATCGCCTTGTTCGGCTTAGGAATCTCGAATCTCGTGCTCCGCGTACGCACAGTCCCCGACTCCCGTCGCAAGCTCGTAGACCTCGCAGCATTCAAGGAACCACCGTACGCTCTTTTCGTTTTCGGATGTTTCCTCGGATTCATGGGCCTATACGTCGTCTTCTTCTACATCCAGTCTTTCGCCATCGAGACCGGGATCGCGGGCGAGAACATCAGCTTTTATCTCCTTGCGATCCTCAACACCGGCTCCATCTTCGGCCGCATCATCCCCAATTTCATCGCCGACCGCACCGGGCCCATGAACATGATCATCCCCTGCGCCTGCATTTCCGGCATCCTGGCCCTCTGCTTGATCGCTGTGAAAAGTCTCGCGCCGACTATCGTCATCTGCGCTCTCTATGGCTTCTTCTCTGGCAGTTTCGTTTCGCTGCCTCCCACGATTCTCGTGCATTTGACTGCCAACCGTGCGATGATTGGTACCAGGATGGGAATGTGCTTTACCATCGTCTCGGTCGGTCTGCTGATTGGCACGCCTATCTCTGGACAGATTCTGAACGCTACTGGATTCCCACAAACCTGGACATATGGCGGTGTACTGGTCATTGCTGGCTCCTTGGTCATTGGAGCCTCACGAGTCGCAAAGAGTGGTTGGAATATCATGGCTAAGGTGTAATCGCAATATTGAGAAGACTTTCCGTTTCTCAGCCTCTGACACGCTTACCTATACATAGACTTGGCTGCCTACCTCTGATCAGTCATCAATTTGCAGAGAGTTTCCAAATTACAGACATCTCCATCAGTCAATCGATAGTCGTTCGTGCTTCAACCATCTTTGCAAGTTTGAAGGCCGCATGAATGCTTATGGCATGGTCGCCTTGAAACAAAAAACACGGACAAACGACTTTTTTAATTGGAAATCAAATTTTGATTGGACGAAGGTTTTCTGCAAGATTCACAGTGTTTCTTTATGATCGAGACCTCCCCAAATGTTGGACTTGCTCATTCTCAGAACAGCGGGAGTAGTGACAGACATGATACTTCTGTGGTTTGCTGCCCGCCCCATATCAAAGTGACTGCGAAGGATGTAACTGGGCAAGGAAAGTTCCCAAAGACCATTCGGTCACTGCGACAAGGACCCTTACAGCGCATTGCATTCCCGCGCCCCTAGACGTTGGTTTCGCCACCCTTTGTGCATTTACCAAAGTCAAGCTCCGGTCCGCAGTACTTTCCATCGTCAAAGCCGTCCGATGGACCAATTTTCAGGTAACCTTCGAAACTAGAGTCGTACATTAGCATGGATCGTTACTTTGACTTCGATCAGATGACCTACTCATCGCTACCGTGGCTCAAGTTGAGGCACTCTGTCTCGCAAAGCTTTCCAGCATCGTTGTGCACCTCGAAATGGTGCTTGATGGCGCCCTCAAGAGTCTTGCGGGTAGCGGTCGTTGTACAAGACTTGGTGGAGTGATAGACCCATTTGACTTCTCCGTGATCTCCATAGAAGCCATGATGCTCGCCGCAGTCACCATCAGACGCGATTTCTTTGATTTCAGCGCTAAGCCCACCAAGATAAGTGAACAAGAACGTCGTGGCCACACAGCTTGATGCAATAAGCCCTGCAGCAGCGCAGATCTGTCCGGGGGTCCTTTTCTCGAGCGCAGTGGCATTATTCTCGAACACTTCTAAGTCGTATCGCGCCCAGGCATCCGGCAGAGCGATCACGTCCGTCTCGGATGCCACGTGCGATACCGGCTCCGTGAAATTGTTGGCGGGTGCACCCAAGCATGTCTTCAACAATAATGGGGCCATGCAAAACGGGGAAACTGCTTTGAGATGCATTCTTGTCGTTCGATGGTCGAGAGTTGATACAAAAGTAAGGAAGCGATAGTGTTAATAAGATTGACTTTTGGGTTTTCTTTGGAGGACAAAGTGATCGAGGAGATGCTGCAAAAGATTTTATAATGTATGAGCCACGGGGATTCTGATGCAAAGAAGAGCTTTACTGTAGAGGATCGACGATAATGCCTCGTTGAATCTTTGCGGAAGCGGTTGCGTTTCGGTTGGGTACATTTAGTCGTCGAAGGATCAAAGACCCATCACGAAGCATCCCTTCTCATGTCGCGTAGCACTGTTGAGAGAAGGCTCTAACACGCTCGATCGTGCATTAGGCACACATCGTTGGCGTTGAGTCTCCTCGCCCAGAATCCAAGTGGACCTGACTGATAGCACATATCTCATGGTATTGCAACACTCGAACCAGTGTAGAGTGCTTGGATTGTGCGGTATTCAGTAGACTTTGATTCCCAATCGCAGTGCTTCTGATCCTCTTGGTGCCGCGAATGAATCTGCGCCTATGATGGGTAACCAAACAATGTCAAGACAGTGAATCCATGGAGATGTGGCCAGTCTGTCTGCAGACGCCCAAATGATGACTGGTGAGGCCAGGTACTTCGGTCGCTGGTAGTGGCGACTTGCCAACGTGCGCATGCGCATTGAGTCTCATCGCTCATATTTGCGCGATTCCTTCGCTCAGTCAAAGCATGATTCGACACTAGGATATGACCCGGACCATGAAGCAACTAGACAACGCACCGTCTAAGTGTAGACGACTTGATGCGACTGACGATCAACTGGCATTTGGGCCAGTGCACGTCACGGCTCATTGAAGACAAAATGTGCATGGTCCGCCGCTTCAAACATCAAGGAGAGCCGTGGAATTGAACCAGTGAATTTCTGCCATGCCGGCTTTGGAGACAATGATGAGTCAAAACAGACATATCTCGAGTGAGAGGCTGAGCGAAGAACGCGTTCAGTGTGCGACTTTGTCAAGCCATAAAGCTACGTACTGCAGGATCCAGGAAGTGCCTACAGGATCGAGAGGATCTTACAGGCGCCGTTAATCATTGGAGTCTGCCGCTAAGCTCAGAAGCTTGTCATTAGTCAGGTATGGAGACGTATGAAGTTGATCCTTCGCGCTCCTTTCACTCCGACATGCTTGCAAGTGGGTCGCGGTAGAAGTTCGCGCGTCTCGAGATAGACGTCAGCGTGCCTGGCAGAGTCGAAATGTGAGCCATCATAAAATCAAGAAGACACGCGGCTTCCCAGCCTCATTCTTGTACTCCGGTCTTGACATTCGTAAAGGAACATACTGTCGTTCTCCGTCCTCGAACACTCACTCTTGTTCGCCGAAAATGTCTACCAACAACAACTCTGTCTGGTCCGCCCTTCTGAAGTTCGACGCACACATCACCGATTTCGTCCTCGTAGTTCTACTATTCATGGGCTTGACCGACTTCTATCTGGGACGCATCAACGTTAGCCAGTGCGGATACATTTTGGGACCTGGGCTCCTTATGGTCAGACGTTACATGCCTCAATGGTTCCCGCAGCACAAGCAATCGGTCAAGTTCTGAGTCAGCAGGGGCTTCTTTCATCGAGCACTTGTAGAGCCCTGCTACGATTCTCTACCCGATCCAACCAACACCCTGTGTTATTTGGCTGCTACATGATCGACTTTGCAGCTCATTCTTGATCACAAGTTCGGTAAGCACTATCGCCCTGAACTCCTGTGAATGTCAATTTGACATCTTTGTCTTCTAACTCCAGCTTACCTATCGAAGTAGCATTTCAAATATTCGTTGGAAGTCATGGCAGGGTTCACACCGAATCAAGAGACTCGAAGTCAAATACTGTGTCAGATTGTTGTCAGGGTTCCTGGTCATGAGGTAGAGAAATGATCCAATACAATTTGCAAAATCTTGTGATGCCTAAAGAATCTGAGATTGTATTGCGACGATTCCAATGTCATGATGTAAATGCAAATGAGCACAAATTTAGCCCACAATCTTAGAAAGCAGGAAGTATAGTCCTATCATTATTGCACGTACCGTGTTACCCCAAAAGTCCTCAGCATAGTCTTCTTGGCCAACTATTGAATCGTGAAGTGCAATCAGCAGGCCTCAGGATAAGAAATGTCGATGCTGTGCAGTTTGGTTGAATCCACATCCGAATCCTTCGCGTAGCACCGTTTTGGGTACAAGCGGCATTGCTTCACCATCGAAAGGAGTGGAGTCAACGATATGTCATTGCCAAAAAGGCCGCACTGAGGGGCCTCTCAATGAGTCGACAAGGCCTATAGGAGGCGTATAAAGGGGTGATATCTTCCAGGAGTGCCACACCTTCTTTCTCCTCTCCACAAGGAATCTCCTAACATCGTTCTGCCTATCTCAAACACTCTCCAATATTTCCAGTCAGGTCAACCCGCTTCCTCAGCATGCATATCGCCTCGACTCTCACCATTGCTGCAGTATTGACTGGGGCACACGCTGGCGTTTCCAGAATGCCTGGGTCCACAAACTCAATGCAATGGGGACACAAAAGGGCAGAAAAGTTTGCTCCAGACTATTGGCTGCAAGCCAGTCTCGAACAACCGCCCAACGCGACAATCGGGGTCAACAGACAGCAAGTCGGTGTCTGTCAGGCCAACGGCGAAGGAACAGCGGCCTGTATCGCTTGGGACACTCTCAGGCATGCTGCCGGCGGACTCGCATCCGAGATCTTCGGCTACAGCAACAATGACGACTGCGGGTCCCATACTGGCACTGTCGGTGATGGCGGTCGAGTCAAATATCGCTATACCGCGGATAACGGAGGAGAATGCCATACAACCGCGGAACTGGCCACCATCGAGGGTGCCATCAAGAACCATCTGAAGTTCCAGCAAAACCAAGAACTCTGCGGCGACGTTTGCTTGAAGCTTGACCACGGAAGTGACGGGTGAGTTTATTCAGAGACCTAAAAGATGTTGATGATGAACAGCTCATGCTAATCTCTCCAAGTTATACTGGTTATCTTCTCATCGGCCCCACAACTGGATTCGATGACGAGGGCAAGTACTGCGGACCGGATCTTGGGTTCGGATCTTGTGATGCAGGCGGAAAGAAGGACACTTAGGCCAGAGTTGTGTGACACCTGGATCTTCGTTCAATGAGTTGAACTTATTTAGGTAGTTTGTCGAGGGTCAGCATAATTCCAGTCAGAATCAACTGCTTTTCCATCGTTTTTAGTTCTCTTCAAAGTCCCAGACAGTGATCTCGAAGGACGATCATCTCAGGAAGACTACATTGTCATTATGTTTGTCCCTCTTCATTCGGAGCGAAAAAACGGTAGTCGTTCTTTCTTTTGGTTTCTTTCCTTGTCTGAGATATGATCAAGGAAAGCCGAGACCTGCTGAGAAGAGTAGGCGGAAGCCATCGAGACCGAAACAAAGCAAGACGGATCCAAACCTTTGCTGCTCGACCTACCGTCTATTGAAAGCTACTAGGATGAGAGGATGTAACCTTCTGAGTCTTCCTTTTGCCCTTGGCGTGTCCTGTTCGTTGTCGGTCAGCACGTGCTTTTGAGTCACGACAATAGCACCGGGTTGAGAGATCGATTTTAACGGTACCTGTGACTTGAAAGCCTATTAGAGGATGTCAAGACAGATCGCCAATGACTGCTGCAACGATGATGACTCTTTGTTGGGAAGAAATGTTCAACCTCTGATGTAGCACAAGCAGCGGATACCTCGCAATCTACGCGGTCCAGGGTGGTGACTCCGACATCGCCATTCCGCCGGTGACAAAACCTGGGGAAACCGTCACAACTTTTTGTGAGGTCAACTGGAAGCATCCTAAACTCATTCTCAATATACTTTTCTACGCTTCACCTTTTCTTCTTTCTTGCATTGCTGTCATACCCAACATGTCTTTCCGCGTAGGTAGCCAGCGCATTGGCTCTCTTTTGCGCACGCAGCGATCTGCCCTGTCGCAGACAGCGCGCCGTAGCTATGCCGCTACTTCAGGATCCAACCTGCCCGAATCCATGAGGCAGGAGATTGAGGTTGGTTTGAACGAATGCAGTGTGTTTGGATAAGATCTTTCTTGCTAACAGTACCAGAAAAATGCCTCTCTTCCCACCCCCGACCCGCACCCCGATTCCCAAACCACCCGTCTCGTCAACTCTCAGCAGCCATTCATGGTCCCCACCTACGTCCGCCCGCCTCCCATGTTCCAGAAGGGCGAGGGCTGCTACCTCTACGACATCGACAACAGGCAATATCTGGACTTCACAGCTGGCATTGCTGTCAACTCGTTGGGTCACTGCGACGAGCAGATGAGCCGTATCCTCTTCGAACAATCGCAAACGCTGGTTCACGCCAGCAACTTATACTACAATCCGTGGACTGGCGCGCTTAGCCAGCTTCTCGTTGAAAAGACCAAAGAGGCGAGCTGCATGAAGGACGCAAGCAGGGCATTCATCTGCAACAGTGGAAGCGAGGCGAACGAGGCAGCTATGAAATTCGCGCGCAAGTATGGTCGCAGCGTCAAGGAAGATGGTTCCAAGCACGAGATTGTGAGCTTCCACGGCTCCTTCCATGGACGTACCATGGGCTCCCTTAGCATGACCCCGAACCCCAAATACCAGAAGCCTTTCTCGCCCATGGTGCCTGGATGCAAGTACGCTACCTACAACGACATTGACAGCATCAACGAGCTAGTTACCGAGAACACTTGCGGTGTCATCATCGAGCCTATCCAAGGCGAGGGCGGTGTCAACGTCGCCACCCACGAGTTCCTCGTTGCTCTGCGCCACCGCTGCAACGAGGTCGGTGCTGTCCTGATCTACGATGAGATTCAGTGTGGCCTCGGCCGCACCGGAAAGCTCTGGGCTCACGGCGACCTTCCCGCTGAAGCCCACCCGGATATCTTGACCACGGCCAAGGCCCTAGGCAATGGCTTCCCCATTGGCGCCACCGTTGTCACTGAGGACGTCTCCAGCAAGATCGTCACCGGCGACCACGGCACCACCTTCGGCGGCAACCCGCTCGGATCCAGGCTCGCCCACCACATCGTCGGTCGTCTCTCTGACCCCCAACTCCAGCAAGACGTCCTCAAGAAAGAGACGCGTTTCCGCGAGAATTTCGTGCGCATCCACCAGCGCTTCCCCAAGATCGTCCAGGAAGTCCGCGGCAGGGGTTTGATCCTCGGCATGCAGCTTTCCAGAGACCCCACGCCTATCATCACAGCGGCTCGCGGGCGCGGTCTCCTCGTCATCACCTGCGGCACCAACACTCTGCGTTTCGTGCCTCCTCTCACCATCACCGAGGCCGAGATCGACTCTGGCTGCGCCATCCTGGAGGAGGCCATGGCTGAGGTCTTCGAGAAGCCCGGCAAGGTCGAGGGTACCGACGGTCAGCAGGAGATGAGGGCTACTCGGTAAATCTGATTCGAGTCGCTGCTGAATGTCTTGTAGGCTCTCGGCGTTTGTATAGACTATATAAACGGTCATAGCGCGGCGTTGGTGGCGTTTTCTTTCTTCGAATCTATACGTTGCAAGTTGCATTTCAATCTCACAGAATCGATATCCGTCTCCAATCCTCCATGAAATCCATGTTGCCAAGACGATCAAAGCCCTCCCAGACGACCAAAATCTCACGACCCTCCTACCCCCCATCCGCCTCCCCCACCTCCCCCTCCTCCCCCTTCCTCACACCAACCACACAAAGTCCCACCGCGCAACCCGCACACGCCACCCCCAAGCAACAAAACGGCAACCCAACCGTGACACCTCCCACTTCCAGTCCGCGATTAAACAGCCCCGCGAGCAAAGGCGCCCCCAACATACCTCCCAGCGTATCCACGGCGCTGACGAAACCGTACAACCGCGCAACATCGCGCGCCGGCACCAGCGGCGTGAGAAAGCTGCGGATCAGGAACATGCTCCCGTACCCGAGGGCCATGACGCTCATTCCCGCGGCGGCGATGGCGGGTGTGGGCGCTAGGCCGAAGAGGAGGAGGCCGAGTGCCCAGCTGGTCATGGAGGCGCGGGAGAGGTAGAGATCTGTGCGTGGGTGGGAGAGGTTGTGGGTGCGGCGGAGGAGGTGGGAGAGGTAGGGGAGGATGAGGAAGAAGAGGAGGATGTTGGCGAGGGCGCGGAGGGTGAGGCGCGTTGTTGCGCTGGAGAGGGGGAGGTTGTAGCGCGTGCTGATGTATTGCAGCTGGAGGGGGGTGGAGTCGGTGATGGGGAGGTGGATGAGGAAGGTTATTGTGAGGGCGGGGATGCGCCAGTCGGTTGTGAAGGGTTTGAGAGTGTGTTGCCATTGTTGCTTGAGGGTGAGGGGTGGGGTGGGGTTTGAGGGGGTGTCTTCTGATTCTCTCGTTGGAGTTGATGGGGTTGGGCGTGTGGATTGACGGTAGTTCAAGGTTTCGGGCATGGATAGGATTACCAACATGGCAGAGCTGTGCAGAAACGTCCCGGCCAGACTCGGGATCCACGGCGAGTACAGCATGAGCCAAGCAGAGAGCAACGGCATGAACACGCTCGCGAGGAGATTTACACCACCAATGCGGAGGAAGATCTTCGACCGGCCTTCTTCAGGCGTGACATCAGCGACGATGACGAAGAAGAGCGCAGACACCACGGGCGACGAGCCCGCCATGAGACCGTGGAGAGAGGACGCCCAGACCCATCGAATGTCGAAACTTTGCCAGAACCAGTATACGGTCTGTATCCATACCGATCTCAGCACGAACGACAAAGCTCCGAGGAACAGCAGTGGTTTTCGTCCGTACTTGTCCGCAGCCCAGCCGAAGGGTAGAGCGAGGAGAAGACTGGGTCCACCGTCGAAGAATGTCTGATATCCGCGGAGAGAGGAGAGTTGGCTCTGCACGGCTTCTATCTTGCAGAGTCTCTCTGCCACGCCCCCAATGGCGCCCGGGCCGACGTGGGTTTTGTCGGCGAGTAGGATCGCTGGGTCTGTAAGTTCGTAATGTCTGTAGCAGAGGATTGCTTCGGCGATCCGAGCCTGGGGTGGTTGGGCGATTTCATCCCCACATTGTATGAGGACGAGGATGATGCAGAGCAGCAGGATGACATTGACATTTCTGTCTTCCGGTTCTGGTGTTGATTTGAGACTGCATTGCCGGGTGCGTGTTGAATCAGTGATCAAGGGAGTGTGTTCATGGATAGATTCTGATGATCCAAGACGTTTCGTCATGGTTTCTGAACGAGATCGCAAGAACAAGCATGCAGTTTTATCTATTCTGGACGTGTTGTGATATTAGAGACGTTAAAGAGTAGCGAAAATGAACAGCTCGTATGCGAAAGTAAAATGAGCAACAAGGTATAGCATGCATTGGCACCAGCCTCTTGTTCAATGCATCTCTTATCTCTAATATGGGATGACAGAAAACCGGTGCCTGCTACTGTATACCGAACTCCGCTGGGTCGCAGGATTCCATGTACGGAATTCATCGAGCGCGCTGACGTCTTTAATCGATCAGCTGGCATTCAAGTGAGAAGAAGAAGAAGAAGCAATAAATGTGTGTAATGATAAGAGCAGTAATAATCACCAGCGCGTGATCGCCCTATGGAATCTTCCAGCGTGAATGGTCTGGCAAATTGACGAGTAGAAGTGCGGTTAGGCAGGCATGCGATTGTAGCCAACTCCGAGGCTAGGGAATCTCCGGTGCATAGTTGTGTATGGTATAGCAACAACGAACATTTCACTGACAGACTGTTCACTCTGGCAACCAAGTAGCATTTGAGCAAGAAAGTAAGGCACTGAATAGAATACATTTACCGTCAGTCCCGCATTGATTCGGTGTAGTGGACATGATGGATTGAATTGATCGCAGACACTCTTGAAGCTGGGGCGCCACCAACTCGCTTGGAGAGTCCTGTCGAGGTAGAAATTGCCGTTCAAGGTTTCCCCTGCTGCTACTATGTTTGCTAGTAACGCAAATGCGTACGACTATGTCTATACAGAGCTTGGTAATAACGACGAACAGACGATGCAAAGACCACAATGCGTCCGAGCATAATGGTATACCTTCAGCCCTACGGCCTCGCTCGCTGTACGAAAATCAACGATTGGTCGCAATCACGAGACCCCAGAGTGGATAATAATAACGCCGGAGCGAAACGAAATCTCACTCGGTGCGAAGACGGCGGCTTCGCGGTGTCCCTTGGAAGGAATTCACTAGTATCTTGCTTTTTCTCGTCCCCGTTCCTGCCTTAAGGTACTCTTCGGAGCCATGATTGGGAGGCATTGAGTAAGGCTGTGAATGTATCAAAAGAGGGCCACGTTTCAGCTCGCCATTCTGACCATTGGCCGGACCACGGTGCTGGGTCACGCATTTGATCTACGTTAGGTACCTGGTTTAGTGGTTTTGCAAAGAACAGGTCTGGCAACGTGCACTGGACGCGGTGGAGATTGCGATCGATAGAGAGATATACGCTAACCCTCTCCAGAGCGAGCGATGACGACGGTTTGGTGCTCGGTTAAGGGACGGACTGGAGCTTCATGTTGCTCTAAGCCTTACGGGCGAGGGAAGCAGCAACAGGGTGTTTGTTGATGCGAGGGTAGCTGCTGTAGGTATAGATAGAGAAGAATTTACTTGCCACGTCCCCTAGATGACAGCTGTACAGTCTCAGATAGAGATAAAATCCCGCGCATCCACTTACTCACATACACTACACCTGCAATACGCGCGCGCACTTGTGCATTGGCGGCTGACGTCTGTGAGACTCGTCGAGCTTGCTTGCGCCCGCCTTGGAAAGCTGCAGCTAGGACCATCACAGACCACCCATTCGTCAACCTGGCTCGCTGGGCTGAGCACACATCGCCCGCCTCGTCCTCCAACTCTCCTCCTCTCCCCCATCCTCCATCCTCCCCTTCCTCCCACTTCACCCACTCTCTGTCCCTCTTTCTCCCCCGCCAACCTCACTTCCATTCTACAGCACATTGACGGCTAGCCTGTCTCGAAGCCCTCGCATGAGTCGCTAACTGCGTCGCTCTTCGCTGCCTCGGCTTATCTGAGTCTCCCACTTCGCGGCATTGATTCGCCGCCATCTTCACTTCTATACCCACCTCCTGTCAAGCTGTCCTACCACGTTGCATCCGCCAGCATGCTCGACGGCACTGCTGGGCGGGACGCTGAGCTCAAGCAGCAGGGAGTCGTCGAGGCTGCCCGTGACCCCAACACTGATATCGACGCCGAGCAGGCCGAGCAGGCCTTGCTGAACCAATCCAGGGCAGCCGGTGCCGCTGCTTTCACTTTTGACCCCGATGCTTCTGCAGAGGAGAAAGCTCGCCTGATCAAGGAGAGGAACGAAGCTGTCGGACGCCCGCACCGCAAACATGTCACAGCTGCGCTCGTTAGTGACCAAGACGATGGACAAACAGCTGGCTACGATCTTCCCGAGCCCTCCAAACAAGGGGCGCTTCCTGTTTCTGGATCCGACAACGAAAATGTCATGGACGAGAAGCAAGCCAAAGAGGAGGAATTCTCGAGGGTCGGCTGGGCACCGCGTTTTGGCAACCCTGCCGATCACGATGAAGAGGGCACTCTTTTGGACCACCAAGACTTCGTTGAAGGCAAGCTGAGCGACAAGCTCTTCGGCGATTGGTACCACAACACCGGTGTAATCATTTTCGCCTGTCTCATGTCCTGGACCATCGCTGTTCTCGGTGGAGGTCTGGGCTGGGTATTCCTCGTCATGGCCGTGTGTGGCACGTACTACCGCACGTCGCTGCGCCGGGTCAGGCGTAACTTCAGAGACGACATCCAGCGTGAAATGGCAAAGACCCGCCTTGAGACAGACCACGAATCTCTGGAATGGATGAACAGCTTTCTTGTCAAATTCTGGCCCATCTATGCGCCGGTGCTCTGCAGCACAATCATTTCTTCAGTCGATCAAGTGCTCAGCACTTCTACTCCGCCATTCCTCGACAGCATGCGTATGAAGTTCTTCACCCTAGGAACCAAGCCTCCGCGTCTCGAGCACGTCAAGACCTACCCCAAAGCCGAGGACGACACCGTTCTCATGGACTGGAAATTCAGCTTCACTCCCAACGACGTCGCCGATTTGACATCCCGCCAAATCAAGAACAAAGTCAACCCCAAGGTCGTCTTGGAAATCCGTGTTGGTAAAGCTATGATCTCAAAGGGACTGGACATCATTGTCGAAGATATGGCATGCAGTGGAATTATGAGAGTTAAGATGAAGCTTCAGCTCCCTTTCCCACACATCGACAGGGTCGAAATCTGTTTCCTCGAGCGACCTGTCTTTGACTATGCTTGCAAGCCTATCGGAGGTGAGACCTTCGGATTTGACATCAACTTCATGCCCGGCTTGGAGAGCTTCATCCAGGAGCAAATTCACGCAAACCTGGCCCCGATGATGTACGCGCCAAATGTCTTCCCGATCGAAGTCGCCAAGATGTTGTCCGGCAACCCTGTTGACCAAGCCATTGGCGTCCTCTCTCTCACGTTCCACGGTGCCCAAGGATTGAAGAACACTGACAAATTCTCTGGCACTCCCGACCCTTACGCAACTGTCAGTATCAACAACCGCGATGTTCTCGGCAGGACGAAGACCGTGCATGAAAACGCAAACCCGAGGTGGAACGAGACCGTCAATGTCATTCTCACCAGCTTGAGAGAGCCTCTCACGCTTCACGTGTACGACTTCAACGACTATCGTAAAGATAAAGAGCTCGGTGTCTGTACATTCAACTTGGAGCAACTCGAGACCGAAAGCGATCATGAAAACCAGCGTCTAGAGGTCATTGCTGGCGGAAGGCCGCGTGGTATTGTCGAATGTGACATCCGCTTCTTCCCTGTGTTGGAAGGCCAGAAATCGGCAGACGGTACAATTGAGCCACCACCTGAGTCATCCACCGGTATCGCCAAGTTTGAGGTAGAGCAAGCCAAGGATCTCGACGGCACCAAGTCGCTCATTGGGCAACTGAACCCTTATGCCGTTCTGCTGCTCAACGGCAAGGAGGTTCAGATCTCGAAGAAACTCAAGCGTACCAACAACCCTATCTGGCCGGATGCTAGCAAAGAGCTCCTTATCACCGACCGTAAGAAGGCCAAGCTTGGTTTGGTGTTGAAGGACGACAGAGATCTGGCGGCTGATCCTGTGATCGGTACTTACCAGATCAAGCTTGACGATATGCTCGAATTGATGAACAAGGGCCAAGAATGGTACAACCTCGCAGGCGTCAAGAGTGGCCGTGCGAAGATGAGGCTTCAATGGAAGCCTGTTGCCTTGAAGGGCGCGCTCGGAGGATCTGGCGGATACGTTACGCCCATTGGTGTCATGCGTATTCACTTCATGTCTGGTAAAGATCTGAAAAACCTTGACACTGTTGGCAAGTCCGATCCTTATGCGCGCGTCAACCTTTCTGGCATCCAGAAGCGCAGGACTCCGACCTGGAAGAACAACCTTAACCCTAATTGGGATGAGGTCTTCTACATTCCCATGCATTCATCCAGAGAGAAGATCACTCTCGAGGTCATGGACGAGGAAAATGTTGGAAGTGACCGTTCTATGGGTAAGGTCGACCTCGCGGCCAGCGACTACGTCGAACAAGGTGAGGATGGCGAGTACCTTGTCCATGACACCAAGGATGAAGTCCTCACTCGCCAGCTGCATATCGGCAACAACTCACCGAAGGGTACCATCCAGTTCACCTGTGCATTCTACCCCGCTATCCCCACAATCGACCCGGAAGACGAAGATGAAGAGGACGTCAAGGGTAAGGCAAGCATGGATGGTGTCCGTCAGAGCATCGAGTCCAACGGAAACGTTGGGCGAGAGCGTAGCAACACTGCGGGTACTGTCAGCACTACTGGGAGCAAGAATGGGGAGCGTGAGATGCAAAAGGCACTCGCGGCCGGCGAGAAGGAGCAGGTTGAGGCCGAAGAGGTGCGCGAAAAGGTCGTACCTAAGATGCGCGTTACCGAAGAGAACTTGGTGCAATATGGTGAGATTTCTTTGCACCAGTCGTTCAATTCACTAGCTAACTATTTCACAGAATCCGGTATCTTGATCTTCAAGATCATCGAAGGCGAGTTTGCCCAGGCTCACCAAAACTGCCATCTCGAGGTCGTAATGGACGACCACCTGTTCCCGCAATACACCTCTGCCAAGACCCGCTCTCGCCATCACGTCTTCAACGAGACTAGCGATGCGACGATTCGCGAGCTCGACCTTTCTCAGATTACTCTGCGTCTTGTCTCTGAGATTGACCATGAAGGCAAGGATGGAGAGAAGTACGTTGAGGCCAAACTGACCGGAAACATGCTGGATGTACTCAAGCGTGGCCTTTACACTCCTACCCAGTACACACTGAAGGGCACCGGCAACGGCAACGGCGGCGCCGAGAGCAAGATCACTGTCAGCCTGCGCTACATCCCTCTGCGCATGCAGCTTGACCCCAGCGAGAGCTTCAACAACGCCGGAACTCTTCGCGTTGAAGTCCTTGACGCCGCCGATCTTCCAGCAGCAGACCGCAATGGCTTCTCGGACCCCTACTGTAAATTCAAGCTCGGCGAGGAGCAAGTGTACAAGACCAAGATCCAAAAGAAGACCCTTCACCCGGCCTGGAACGAATTCTTCGAAACTCCCATTCGCAGCCGCACTGCTGCCAAATTCAAGGTCGACGTCTACGACTGGGACTTTGGCGAGAAGGCCGACTTCCTTGGTGGTGCCGACATTGATCTCAACGTCCTCGAGCCCTTCCAGGGCCAAGAGATCAGTCTTCCTCTTGACGGCAAGAGTGGCGCGATCCGCCTCAAGTTGCTGTTCAAGCCTTCCTACGTCACTCGATCACGCCAGGGCTCTTCGACATTCTCTGGCACTTTCAGCGTGCCCGGCAAGGTCGTCGGTGCCCCAGTGAAGGGAGTCGGTAAAGGCGCAGTCTTCGTCGGCGGCAACGTCGCCAAGGGCGCCAACTTCCTCACCCGTGGCTTCAAGCGCAGAACCGCCAGCCACACCGTCAGCGAAGAAAACGGCGGCGTCCCTGAAATCCGCGCCACCAGCATGGACGTCCCCGACACACCCACCAGCCCCAACGGCAAGCTCTCCACCGACGTCTCCGCCCCGCGCGACTCGACCACCTCCCACCAGCGCCAGCGCAGCATGGGCGCCTCCTCGCACGCCCCCGCCGGCGAAACAGGCACCGCGTCCATCACCGTCATCTCCGCCAGTGGCTTCGAAGACGACACCAAGCTGGAAGTGCGCATCCTGCACGAAGACCCCGGCAAGGGCCACGCGAGCCAGGTCATCCGCACGAAGACCATCAAAGCCAAATCCGGCGAAGCCGTCTGGGGCGAGGAGGACGTCAAACGCCTCCCCTGCTCCGCGAGCGACTGGTTCAAGTGCGTCGTGAAAGAGAACAAAACTTTCGGTTCCGACGACCTCGGCGAAGCCTCCTTTTTCCTCGACGACCAGGGCACAGGCGGCGCGCCGAAGGAAGTCAAGATCGGCGACAAGGGCGTCGTCACTTTGCGCGCGACTTTCAAGGCCGCTGACGCAGGCAGCGTCATGACGAGCTCCGCGCCCGGTTCCGCCGCGGGCCCTGGCACTGCCAACTCGACCGGCACGCCTTCGCTCGAAGCCCCGCACAGCCCTAAAGGCAGAGGAGGTTTGGGACGTTTCGTCAGCAAGAGAGATCGCAGCGTGACTCCTTCGACCGCACCGGCGAATTAGGAACGGCTGGAGCGGAGGGACAGTTTGAGGGGGGCGGTTAGGAGGGGTAGTTTGGTGATTGCGAAGAAGGGGGCGGGAGCGCTGAGGAGGAGTAGCGCGGGCAGTGCTGGGTTGATGCACGCTGGTGGTGTTTGAGGGCGAAGAAGGATGGTGAGGTGAGGTGTTTTCTTGGATTGATTGGGGAGGTTGTTGTCTTCTCTCCTTTTTCGTGTTTTTTTTTTTTCCCCCTTCCTTGATCTTTTCTTTGTGTCGATGTTGTTTCTTGTCGATTGGCTTTTTTCCCCCCTTTTTTCTACAGTGGGGTTTCTTGGAGGGAGAGGGTTGAGAGGATATTGGAAGGGAACTGGCGTTGCTTTTTCTAGAGATAACAAAAACTTTACTGCTTTGTATTCAATTTCAAACAATTACCATCTATCTCCATCGCTCCCGCAAGAGCAAACTCCCGAAATGACATCGCTGTGCGCAAGAAACTTGTCTGACTCGCCCCTTGCGCCGTCTATGCAACAAACATAGAGAGTAGGTAACATCAGCAATAGAAGATTTTGACCGAAGACTGGAAGAGCGCAAAAGTCGCCCTCAAAAAAAAAAAAAAAAAAAAGGCGAGGCGAGGGAGAGATGTGATGAAATTGACAATCAAGGGCGCTGACTGAGGTGGAGGAGCATCCTTATTACCTTTCTCATCGTTTACTGCTTTGACTTTCTTTTCCGACGCTGGTGTCCAAACTCAATACTTGTTCTGTGCCACCTTGACGATACGTTTCAATGTGGTGTCACTTTAGGCACGGAGCCACAGCGACACTACCACGAAGGATGCTGGGACAAAAGGCGAGTTGATTGGAAATGCGCAAGAGTCGATCGATTCGGGTCTGGTCGTCCTCCTGGGCGAACGGTGGGCTCATGATGAGATCCGGCAAAGGAACGTCTTCATTTCTTATTACTTGAGCACCGGGCGTGCACGATGTGCAAGTCAACAATCGTATGGGCTGGACAGAATCATCGACGGTCACTGATTGCAACATGGAACGCATTGGCATGATTACAGTATCTATGTTCACTCTGTGTGTAGTGACTTGACTCCTTTCTTTGAGTGAGAACAAACATCCTCTGAATGATTTTCCGCCCGATGTGAGGGCACATTTTCTTTTCCTTGCTCTACAACCTGACCTGCAGCAGTGGCAAAATTGAAAAACTCTTCGCGCAACCTCGCTTGAATGCATTAACTGGAAAAAAGGTACGAGCAAGAGAGTTCAGTCACACGGAGGTGATGTTCTTCCTTGCTCGATGGTATCTCTTTTGTCGCCATGGATGATGGCAGGCTACATCTCCGCACATGGTGTGCAAGACACGCTTAGTGCTCGAGGAGACGGAGGGAGCCCTGGACGACGACGTTCTCGAGAACGGATCCCGGCGGGATGTCGATGGTCTGGCCCTCGGTGGCGACGATGATGACGGTACCCTTGCAGACGACACCACGGCCAAGGTTGACGGCACCGGTGATGGTGAGGTGGTCAAGCTCGAGGATCTTGGGGATGGACGGGATGCGGGACTGGAAGGCGGACACCTTCTTGAAGTCGTTGCCGAGCTTGATGAGCGGGGCGGGGCCGAAACGGTTGGGGTCCATGACGAGCTGGCCGTGACGGAGGGTGTAGAGGTCAGACTTGACGAGCATGAGGTCGGAGCAGGTCTTGACGGGCAAGAAGCGGCGGCGGGGGACGTTGACACCGTGGGCGTTGGAGAAGTGACGGATGGCGGCACCGACGGCGGTCTCGAGCTGGACGATGCTGACATCGGCCTCGCCCTTCTGGTCGGCAGGGATGCTCTTGCCGTTGGGGATGATCTCCATGGAGAGCTCGTTGTTCTCGACAACACGCTTGACAGCACGGAGGTTCATCCAGATGTTGTTAGTGTTGAAGTACTTGAACTTCTTGATGGACTTGAACTCGTTGACGTGCTGCTTGGGGACCTGAGCAATCTCAAGGAGACGGGCCTGGCCCTCGTAGTCAATGATGGTGCCACCCTTGACGTCGGCCTTGGTCTTGTCGGTCAACTCCATGATGTACTCAGAGCGAGACTCAACCATGTGCTGGAGGATGTTGAGGTCGACGACGGCGCCGAGGTTGTCGGCGTTGGAGAGGAAAACAATCTCAACACCACGCTCGAGGAGCTTGTCGAGGGTGCCGGAGTTGTAGAGAGACTCGAAGACGTCACCGTGGCCAGGGGGGTACCAGTCGGAGATCTGGGAGTTGGCGTTCTTGGGGGCGGGGAGGAGGGAGTCCTTGAGCACACGGGGGTACTTGGACTGGTTGAAGGTGAGGATGTCGATGTTGTGGCCCTCGTACTTCTTGATGATGTTGGCGGTGTCCTTGTCGGTGTTGAAGGAGTTCATGAGGACGAAGGGGACGTTGACGTCGTAGGTGCGGTTGAGGAACTCGATCTGGCGGACGGAGAGGTCGAGGAAGGACATGCCGTCGCGAACCTCGATGACGGACTTGGGACCAACGCAGCCCATGGAGGTACCGAGACCACCGTTGAGCTTGACGACGGCGAGCTTGCTGAGGAACTCGACGGACTCGGAGTTGCCGAGGCTGTTGTAGTCGACGACCTGCTCGGGCTTGGGCGGGGAGATCTTCTCCCAGTCGATCTCGTTGCCCTTGGCCTTGTCGTTTAGGTAGCGGCGGAAGAGGGCGAAGAAGTTGTCCATCTCGGTCTCGAAACGGGCCTTCTCCTTCTCGTCGGTGACGGAGTCGGTGAGGTTGTTGAGGGCATTGCGCATCTGAGAAGCGGCAACAGAGGTAGAGGTGTTCTCGAAGGCCTGTTGGTGGTATTCCCAGGTCAGCAAACTAGATACGTCAAAGGCCTTGTCGAGGCCCATCTTGCTAATCTTCGGAGAGCTTGAAGCCGGCACAGGCAGAACGCTGGTGAATTGAGCACTCTAGAGAAGCAGTGTTAATAAGACGCAGTTGGGTGTTGAAGTGATGTCCAGGTCCAAGTCCAGGATTTGGGGGGGCTTTGGGTGGTGGTGGTGGTGGTGGTGTTGTTGTGAATGTCGGTCGTGACTGCCAGTCCAGGATGCGGTGAAGCTGTCAAATTTGGAAGGAGCCAGGGGTCCAACAGTACGTGAGGTCGAAACGCATTGGTGAAGTGTCGTTGATCCACAAGGCATTGGTGAAGTCCAGTAATGCTGGTGGAGAAGCCATGTGCTGCGCTGCCATGTGGCTGCCATGCTGTTGCTGCTGCTGCTGCTGCTCCGCCGCTTAAGGTATGCTCTGCTCTGCTATTGTGCTCTGCCACTCTGCTGTTCATGCTACTGCTGCTGCCTACTCGCTCTCCCGTGAGGTTGACAATGTGCAAGTTTGGGGATGGGTACATACCACGTGGCTCTGGGTCTTGCCGTGGTGACGGTCCTCACCCTCGGCCTTGAGGTGGGAGGGAACGGCGCTCTTGGAGGCCATTGTGGATGATGGTGTGGTGGAGATTTGTGAGGGTGAACTATTGGTGCGAAGAGGAGTGGTTAGGTTGGGTTGTTTGGGAGGGAGGGAAGGTTGGTGGGTTGGTGGGAGAAGAAGGAGGGAGAGAAACACAGGTGGTGGTGAAGCAAGCAAAGCAAAGCAACAAGTAAACTCACCGAAAGTGGGGTCCGCGCGGCTGGCGTCAGGGCGCGTTAACAGTGATGTGATGTGTGCGAGATTGGGCAGCACAACTGCAGGGGATATATGAGAGTGATGAGTGGTGAAGGGAGCAGAGCAGGAGCAGAGGAGAGAGAAATAATCAGTTGTCGGTCAATGGGGCCAACTTTTTATTATGCCTCTGCCACCTCTCTCCCTTCCTTCTACCATGCTGGCTGGCAGCGTCTCGCATCCCGCTACTCCCCCCCACCATCTGTGCGCACGGTCTCTCACTGGCCGAGCGAGTGTTCAACGCAACCCATCCGCCGCCTCTAGACTGCCAACACTGCGGTATCCAACCTGCTTTTAATACTTGCTCTTATTTCACTATCTGCAGTAGTGTGCCTCCGGGTATATCTCCAGTCATGCATAGACTATCTGTACCTCCATCACACATGGCATGGCATACATAGCATGACCGGGAATGAGCATACCACCGCAACGTTACTACGCCCCTCTCTTCACTTGACTTGTTTAGAAGAAAGTCCCCCTTATCCAAAACAGATGAATTCGTCGCACCGCGGTGACAGCGCCACGTCGACCCACGCACCGCAACGCTCGTGCTCTACGGCTGGTCCGCCGACGATCAGGTTCGGGGAGAGGGGCAAGCTGGCAAGTAGAGTGCTTCCTACTTCCTCCTAGTAGATGGCCGATATGGCGTAGCAACGTTCACCGTCCATCGTCCACTACCACTACCGGAGCGCCATTAATGTATCGCAGCCGGTAGCAAAGGCCGGGCCAGGCACCTGGGCTGGCTTTTCTTCACACCGACTCGACTTTCTTTGGGGCCAACTGTATCGTAGCTGCATCCGACTAAGGTCTTTCCCATGCAGTGCTCGGCAGGGTCTCAAATGTTCCAGTGCCGTTTAACCCTTCCATTTTTCCACGATCAACACACTCTGCCCTATGCATCCTACAGTAGGACGCTATCTAGCTCGAAGCACCAGTTTTCCCATCCGAACATGCCCACGAAAACGACGCCTCACCGGAAAAAGAAGCTTCAGCATGCCAGATCTCGATGGGCGTCATCCCAATCCTCTCTTTTCTCCACAGCCAATCTGCCACACAGCTTTCGCAACGCCACATCTCCCACCGTGCGCTTCTTCTATCGGCACGCGAGGAACGGGCACTAGGTCCGTCGCCGCAAATCGTTCCGCCGCGGCTACCTGCAGCTCTCCCCCAACTGCTGGGCTTGTGTGTGCCACGACCTGCAGCATCAGCCCACCGACTGCCCGCATCATCTATACATGTTTCGCCGCCATGTAGCTACTCACCGGAGCCACATCCGCAACGTGCCTGCGGAACCGATACGACAGGCTTTGGTGGTGATGTGAACTACCGGTGCTTTGACTTGTCGATGCCACCTATCACTGCGTCTATCAACGACGATGACCTCTCCCGTTCACGCTCCGCGTGTTCCGTCGTGCCCGCAGATTACCTTGATCTATTCTTGTGTTTAACCCTTCGGGCGAAACACCGGCGCCCACACTATTACCACGGCACCGTTTACGAGACGATTATTGTATTGGTAGAAAACTGCTGACAAGTAGCTGTGGCGCTGATCCATCTTGTCTGCCTCAAATAAGCACTCGCAAGTGAAGATGTGAGGAGCTTGGAAGCCTGAGCATTCCACGCCACTTCTCCTGGCTCGCGCCACACGGGCAGCCTTATACTGGCCAGAAGCACGCCTCGCTCGTCAAATATAGCCATTGACCCTTCATAACTCGTACTCTCATGCCTTTTGTAAGTCGTACTGTTACATTCCCCGTGTACTCACAATACCAGCTTCCACTCAATTCCATCGTCGGTGGACCTCAATCACAGGTGCATCCGCGAAAGGCACCGCGCATGGCTTCTCGAACTTCAAATGCACGACCCACGGCCGAACCCCCCTTTCCTCAAATACCGTACGGAGTTCTTTCAGGGTATAATCCGCCAGAGTTTCCAACGTCTCGAACTCGGTCTTCTCAATGATCTGCACATCAGTCAGCATGGACGAAAAACACGCCTGTAGGGCTTCAGGGCATGTATTGGCGAACTTACCCTGACCAGTTCCCTCTCCAGGGGGAACAGCAACGCCATCTCATCTTGCAGACTGCCAGGTCTATCACCAGAAAAATCGACCGAAAAGTTTACAACGACCGGCTGCCTTCCCTTCCTCTCGTATGCATTGACTCCAATCAAAGTCGGCACTCTCAAATCCTGGCAATAGAAAGTCCTGAACCCCCCATTCCTCGCTCCCCTCTCATCGTACGTCCTCGTCTCATTCATCACCAACGAAGAACCAAACGCACTCGCCTTGGGCAGGGTCAACTTGGCCGCAATCCGACTCGCCACGAACCAATCGCCACCAGCCCTCGGTTTGCGAGCCATGTGCTCCGCCGCCTGGAGAGCAGCGTCCAAAGCCGTGCGTTGACCCTCCTCGCTCGCGCAGGCGGCTCGCACGCGTTTGGACAGCTCGCCATAGTGCACCGTGCTGTCGTCCAGGGCGTCTTCGGATGCTGCCGATGCGAAAGAACCGCGCAGCCAGAGCTTCACGGCCGCCAGGGCGGGCTGCTCCTTGGCTTCGAGCCAGATGTTCGGCGCGATGGCTCCGGAGGGGAGATGTAGGTTTAGTACTGATACTGCGGTTTGGTCGTCTTGGTCGGAGCCATTGTTTTCTGGGGTTGGGATTTGGGCTGGAGGGTCGAATATATAGCTGTCCATGTTTGATGTTGTTTTCTATGGCTGGCCAGGTAGCGAGCGATTGAGGCTTCAATGGTTGTGAACTTGAGGTGTGACTATAAGTTTCCGTGTTGCTGTAAATTATTACCGACGATCTATCACGCCCAATAAGTGCAAATAAACCTCGCACAGAGTGACTGTATCTTCCCATGCAGAACTTCACATTGGCTTGGCAGACCTCAAGATGCATCCCCCCCGCAAAGCAGCAGAAGTGAGTGACGCTCGAAGCTCTTCTAGAGCTTTCTCTCCAAACGTCCCCGTTCTCGACCGCAGCCTTAAACGAAAGCAGCTGCAAAGAAGTTCTGCTCAACTACAACTTGCACAATACCTTACTCTCCAGCACCAAAATTCCCTTTCCACCTGCCACGACTTGAGATACCCCTTGATTATAATTTAATACTTGTTCACGACCCTTACGACCGTCATCATGTCCGCCGACGCTCTCAAGGCTGAGGGCAACAAGCTGTTTGCCGCGAAGGACTTCGCCGGCGCCGTGTAAGTGGTGGTGATCTCAAATACTTTCAGACAAGATCAATTTTACTGACATCCACCTCAGCCAGAAGTTCACCGAAGCCATCAACGCCGACCCTTCGAACCACGTCCTCTACTCCAACCGATCAGGCGCGTACGCCTCGCTGCAAGACTACGACCACGCCCTCGAGGACGCCACCAAGACCACCGAGCTCAAAGCCGACTGGGCCAAGGGCTGGGGCCGCAAGGGCGCCGCCCTCCACGGTGTGGGCAACCTTGTCGACTCCGTCGACGCCTTCGAGCACGCCCTGCAGCTCGAACCGACCAACGCGCAGGCCAAGGCCGGTCTGGAAAGTGTGCGTCGCGCCATCGACGCCGAGGCCAAGGCGGATGGCCTCCCTGGCGACCCCAGCGGCGGCATTGGAAATATGTTCAACGACCCCAAGATGTTCGAGAAGCTGGCGGCGAACCCCAAGACTGCCGGCCTGCTGGGCGACTCTGCTTTTATGGCCAAGGTGCAGTCGTTGAAGAACAACCCCAACGCCATGGGCGAGATGATGGGCGACCCGCGCATGCTGCAGGTCATGGGCGTGCTGCTCGGTGTGGACATGCACATGGGCAACCCGGAGGACATTCCTAAGGGCGGAGAGGCGGAAGAGGATGTTGAGATGAAGGACTCGAGGCCCGCGCCTGCGGAGCCCAAGAAGGCACCTGAACCTGAGCCCGAACCCGAGCCCGAAGACGAGGAGGCCATTGCCGCGAAGAAGCTGAAGGAGGAGGCGGACGCTGAGAAGGCTCTCGGCACGGCCGCTTACAAGAAGCGCTCGTTCGACGAGGCCATCGCACACTACACCAAGGCGTGGGAGACGCACAAGGACATCACCTACATGACCAACCGCAGCGCGGCGCAGTTCGAGAAGGGCGACTACGACGCCTGCATCGCCGACTGCAAGACGGCCATCGAGCACGGCCGCGAGGTCCTCGCTGACTTCAAGCTGATCGCCAAGGCCTTCGGCCGCATCGGCAGCGCCTACGAGAAGAAAGACGACCTCGCCAACGCCATCGACAACTACCAGCGCGCCCTGACCGAGCACCGCACGCCCGACGTCCTCAACAAGCTCCGCGCCGCGGAGAAAGCCAAGCGCAAGGCCGAAGTCGACGCCTACCTGTCCCCCGAAAAGGCCGAAGAAGCACGCGAACTCGGCAGCCAAAAGTTCAAAGAAGCCGACTGGCCCGCCGCCGTCGAAGCCTACACCGAAATGATCAAGCGCGCCCCCCAAGACCCGCGCGGCTACTCCAACCGCGCCGCCTGTCTGATCAAGCTGCTCACCTTCCCCTCCGCCGTCTCCGACTGCGACGAAGCCATCAAGCGCGACCCGGCCTTCATCCGCGCCTACCTGCGTAAAGCGCAAGCCCTCTTCGCCATGAAAGAGTACAACAAGTGCATGGACGTGTGCGCCGAGGCGGCGCTGCACGACGAGGGCGGCAAGAACGCGCGCGAGCTCGAGCAGCAGAGCCAGAAGGCCCTGCAGGCGCAGTACGAGGCGCGCGAGGGCGAGAGCGAGGAGCAGACCCAGCAGAGAATTCAGAACGATCCGGATATCATGGCGATTCTGCAGGATCCTGTCATGCAGAGCATTTTGCAGCAGGCTAAGGGTGACCCTCGTGCTCTGCAGGATCATATGCGCAACCCGGATATTAAGAATAAGGTGCAGAAGTTGATGGCCGCGGGTGTGATTAGGATGGGTAGGTAAAGGTGGAAGTGAAGTGAAGTAAACTGAGCAATGGGAAATTGGAGGAGGGATCTTCTGTTCATGACAAGTTGATACGGTACGGTACGGAGTTGAGGGTTGTGGAGTCGATTTCTTCGTTCGGGCGAGGAAAGGCATGAGCAATTTGATTGATGAATTCTTCCCTTGTAAAAGTGGTTGTCGTTGAGTGACGAACTTCAGTATAGTGAATTTTAGCATTAACATACCAATTGACATATCAACGTTCTCAAAGACGACTTTGCCTTTTCTTTTCTTTTCTTTTCTTTTCTTTTCATGTCTTTTCATGCTCCTCGCGCAATTGTCGGTCGAACTCCGAGCCTTTTCTCGATTCGTGTCTTGGCCATTCGTCTCCCAGACCACTTGATGTGAGATTCATATGCCGCTTCTGCTTTCCTCTCGTTGAACTTCAGAGCCAGGTATGGCATGTGCTTTTATCACATCAATTCTCAAGAGCTTGGAGAGATCCTCCTCAAAATCACTCCTACTCAATGTTGATTGAGAATCCACAGCGATTATTTTGCCTTGTTTGGCGTATCGCTCGAGAGAGGGGGAAAAATAAAAAATAAAAAATAAAAAAAAATTGAATCAAAGTAAATAAAAACAAAACTAACATGCAAAACTTACAACAACCCCTCATCAAAATAAAAA
>MSJI02000179.1:51093-62451 GCA_001931905.2 Cladosporium sp. IMV 00045
TCAAGCGCGCCCCCCAAGACCCGCGCGGCTACTCCAACCGCGCCGCCTGCCTGATCAAACTGCTCACCTTCCCCTCCGCCGTCTCCGACTGCGACGAAGCCATCAAGCGCGACCCGGCCTTCATCCGCGCCTACCTGCGCAAAGCGCAAGCCCTCTTCGCCATGAAAGAGTACAACAAGTGCATGGACGTGTGCGCCGAGGCGGCGCTGCACGACGAGGGCGGCAAGAACGCGCGCGAGCTCGAGCAGCAGAGCCAGAAGGCCCTGCAGGCGCAGTACGAGGCGCGCGAGGGCGAGAGCGAGGAGCAGACTCAGCAGCGAATTCAGAATGATCCGGATATCATGGCGATTTTGCAGGATCCTGTCATGCAGAGCATTTTGCAGCAGGCTAAGGGTGACCCTCGCGCCCTGCAGGATCATATGCGCAACCCGGATATTAAGAACAAGGTGCAGAAGTTGATGGCCGCGGGTGTGATTAGGATGGGTAGGTAAGGGTGGAAGTGAAGTGATGAGGGTGGCTGGGACGTGGAGTTTCTTTCCGGACGAGCATGAACAAATCGCGTTTTTTGTTTTTGTTTTCTTTTTCTCTGCAAAAAGGTGATGGCGTTGAACAGATTTCAAAGTGTAGTGAATTATAGCATGACATACCAAGTTGACATATCATCGTTCTGGAAGATGACTTTTCCTTGCCTTCTCACATGCTCCTCGCGCAATGGCCGTTCGAACTCTGAACCTTTTTCTCAGTTCGTGTCTTGACCACTCGTCTCAGACGTGTTCATGTGAAATCGAGAATGCTGCTTCTGCTTTCCTCTCTTCGAACTTCAGAGCCAG
Source organism: Cladosporium sp. IMV 00045 (assembly GCA_001931905.2). Taxonomy (NCBI): domain Eukaryota; kingdom Fungi; phylum Ascomycota; class Dothideomycetes; order Cladosporiales; family Cladosporiaceae; genus Cladosporium; species Cladosporium sp. IMV 00045. Next base: position 51,924 of record MSJI02000179.1, read on the forward strand.
GTATGGTGTACGCTTTTATCACATCAATTCTCAAGAGCTTGGAGAGATCCTACTCAAAATCACTCCTACTCAATGTTGATTGAGAATCCGCAGTGACTATTTCGCCTTGGTTGGCGTATCGCTCGAGAGAAAAAAAAATTGAATTAAAGTAAATAAGAACAAAATGCAAAACATACAATAACCCCTCATCAAAACGCAAACGCCAAACTCCCTGATTCCCCAAGTATCCACCACCTCCGACCCCTCCCGAACCTTCTCCTCCACCCTCCACCTCTCCCCATCCCCTCTCAGCCTTGCTTCCCCTTCCCAACAGGCGGCGTAGGCGGCAAATCATAAGTCAACGCCGCAGCAGCCGTCTCCTTATCGAAGCGCAAAACCTGCCACTTGCCATCCCTCCTGAGCACCCTCCTCCCCTCCGCGTCGAAGACCGTCCACACCGTCAACCGCTCCGTGTTCTCCGCCACCTCCAAGCGCCGCGGCTGCAAACTCCCATCCTCCGCCATGACCGCGAACATCTGCAGCCCCTCCCTCTCCTCGACGAACCTCTCCGTGCGGTTCGTCAGCGGGATCGTCAGCGGCAGCTTCTTCGCGTTGCCGTACTGGTGGAAGAACGTCAGCAGCTCCGAGTCCTTATCGATCGGATGGGCAGTCGTCTCGTTGAAAACCCCCTCCAGCGCCACGAGATCCAGCGCCCTCGCGCGACTCTTCCACGGCCGCACCCCCGCGTTGTGCTCCAGCACGTACCCGCGGATCTGCACCGGCGGCTTGCCCACCTCCTTCCCTTTCGCCGTGTACTCGTCGTAGAAGGTGCAGCGCCACGGCTGCTGGTGCGGGCGGGCCAGCGAGCCGCCGTGCCCCCTCGAGCCCCGCTGCAGGTTCATGACCCACTGCGTGGCGCGCAGGGCGAATTTGAGCTCGCGCTGGGCTTTGGTGAAGAAGGCCTGTGACATGTCCCCGTAGCCGTCGGCCGACCAGTCCCATTCCGAATGCGGGCTGTAGGTGTCGACCGCCCAGCGGCGCGCGGGCTCGGCCCCGCTGTAGTTGACGGCGTTGGCGGGCATGAACAGGCGGTTCTGCACGAGATGGCCGCTCCAGCCGGCGCGGCCGGACATGGTGATGGTGGCGTTGAGGCGCTTGAGCGCGTCCTCCAGAATGTCGGTGCGGGCGTCGCTCGTGGGCGCGAGCTGGCCGAATTTCTCCGCGCGCAGCAACGCGTTGCGGAACATCTTCTGCGCCCGGTTGGTGTAGTTGGCGTTGTTGTCGGGGAAAGCGGCGCGCGACATGTCGCGGCGCGAGAGCCAGTCGTAATCCCACAGCAGGTCCAGGGGCGTGAGCTGCTTCTGTTTGAATTTCTCGGTGGACCGGCTGGCTTCTTCTGCTTCCTGGGCGGCGGCGGCGGCTTCCTCTTCCGCTTGCGCGATTTCCGCTTCGACCTGTGTGATCCGCGTGGCGTTGAGCATGTCGATCAGCACGGTGCCTTTGACGGGGGTCGGGGTGTCCAGGTAGTTGACGTCGCGGAGGTTCTTGCGGAAGGCGACGGTGTCGAAGAACGCGTTCCGCGGATTCACCTGGTCGATCATCTTGCCCAGTCGAATCGCCTCGGGGGCGCCCCAGCGTTGCCAGATGGGCGTGTCGCTGTAGAACTGCTTCTCGCCCATGATCATGACAATGGCGCCGATGTACGACGTGGCGTTCCTGATGTTCCAGAAGAGGCACTTCTCATCGCAGTGGAACTTGTCGGCAGCATTGGTGCGGGCTTCGTACTTGAGGTCGGCGGGCTTGAAGACGCTCTCGATCGCGGCTTCCATGATCATGTCCATGGTGGCATGGCAATTAGGGGCCGCCATGCAGGCCTGGGTGATGTTGTGGGCTCCCAGAGCCTGCTTGAAGGCCTCCTCGGCGGCCTGCAGCGCGAACGGGTACATCACAAACCGAACGCAATCCCAGTCGCAACGATCCTTGCGCTTCGTCCACAGGTCGCCAGGCGCCCCTATGTACTCGGGGACAGGCTCTGGGACGGCCTTGTCCTTGCGCGTCGTGGTTGAGCCGCTGGCCTGGAAGGCCGCGAATCCCAGGAGGGCGAAGATGCTGAATTTCATGATGCTGATTGAAGCACTGTTAGATAGGGTGGAATAGCGGAGATTGGGGTTGACTTACCTGTAGGGATATTTCACAGGTGAAGTTGGACAGATGAAAAGGGAGTGATAGATAGCTGCGTTGGAAAAAGGAGGCAAATGTGAGAAAGAAAAGAAGAAAATTGAAGAGCAGAAATTGAGGGCTTGCGTTCAGAGAAGTGGGAATACTTATAGATGGTTGTACCAGAGGACTTGGAGGAATGATTTGATGATTATTCTTGGGAGGTTCCATTCGTTCGTGGAGTTCATGGGTGGTTGACTTCTCAGCAATAATGTGCCGCTCCAATCAATTCTGCATGCGATTGCTTTGCGAGTTGTTGATAGTAGCATAGGAAAATGTACTTAGACTTTTTGATATGCTGAATCATCTAAACTCTCCGAGGAAGCTAGTGGGTATTCAACCACGATGTCGACGGTAGCAGCATACAGGGTTTGCCTAGACTGCGAGAAGAATCATATAGGCTCTCCAAGTGGGTAAGCATGCATTCACTTACAGTGTCGGTGGTAGCGGCACAAAAAATTTCCCGAGCTCGAGATGTTCAACCATTGGCAGTCTGCAAGATGGTCATCAGTCTTGTCGTATGCCCTTGCCAGCTATGCCAGACTTTGCAAATATTGGTGGCAGTAGAGACAATCCAGCAATGATCCAGTAGGTATATCGGTGGTCATGAGGTCGGTGCTAGTGCATTCATGGGCAATTTTCGCATCAACTCTGCCATCAAAACCAAGTTTTTTCTTTTTTTTCCCTAGGCTTGTTGATAAAAAATAAGATCTAGGTGACACCAGATCTACGGTAAAGTGAGGTGCTTGTTCGTTGGAGCTCCTAGAAAGGCACCTCGGCGACAGTGATCAGCTCTGATTATCCTTCGTTATGTTGCTCAATATGAGAAAGGAAAGAGACTTCGGGCTCATCCAAGTGGTAGACACGCTTCAACTGCATGTTCGAGGAATTTTGCTCGTTAGAAGTGAGGAGATTAGCATTCAAGTAAAGTCGATTGAGCAACGACGTTCGCGTGGCTTGCGCATTGTTCATCTCACATTCCAGGAGCCAATCAGCGGAAGGACTGCCAAATAATAAAGCCACCCTTCTGACCATCGACTACGCCATCGTTTGTTCGCTGATCGCATGCCGACCGAAGTCCACGTTGCGCAGACGACCCCCGATCGCACCGCAGTGCTACACCTTTGCACCACATCGAATCGTCCACCCTTGTCAATGAGCGCGTAACGGCACCCAGATGCTGCCCGATGCCCTTGATCGCATGGCCACGCTTTCAGGCCGTCAGTCTCGCAACATGGCCAACCCTCACGTGCCTGTTGGCGGCGCTGCTGTGGCCGATGCAAGGTCATGGCATGACAGATGACACTGTTGCCCATCTTCGGTACGCTTACTTTGGAGAAAGCCCAACTGAAAGATCGTAGACTCACCAATAGAAACTTAGGCAAGATACAAGAGACCTTTTCTACCATGGTTATACCAACTACATGACCCACGCCTTTCCAGAAGACGAATTGAAGCCCCTCTCATGCAAGCCTCAGACGCGCAACAAAGAGAACCTCGCGGATATTGGATTGAACGATGTGCTGGGAAATTACAGTGTCACACTTGTCGATTCGCTCTCGACTCTGGCAATACTGGCTTCTGGGGAGGAGACGAAGGATGGAAAGTCACCTCTGAAGGACTTCCAGGCGGGTGTGCAAGCGTTGGTCGAGCTCTACGGCGATGGAGGAGACAGGCGGCCATGTGGGAGCAAAGCTTGTGGATTCGACCTGGACAGCAAAGTCCAGGTATTTGAGACGAACATTCGCGGCGTTGGAGGGTTGCTGTCCGCGCATCTTTTCGCGGTTGGAGATCTTCCCATACGTGGATACAAGCCTGAGTTTCTGAATTCAGAAGAGGAAGAGGAAGAGAAGATAGCGATCAACTGGAATGGCTGGACCTACGATGGACAACTTTTGCGATTAGCCCATGACCTGGCATCGAGGCTCCTTCCCGCCTTCGCGACTCCTACAGGCCTGCCATATCCGCGAGTCAACCTCCGACATGGCATACCGTTCTATCGTGACAGTCAAGACGGCGTATGCAGGCTAGACGGGACTTCATCCGACCCACGGGAAATAACAGAGACGTGCGCGGCCGGCGCTGGAAGTCTAGTCCTCGAATTTACTACGCTTTCGCGATTGACTGGAGACGACCGCTTCGAAGCCTTGGCTAAGAAAGCTTTCTGGGCTGTTTGGGATCGCCGCAGCGGGATCGGATTGATTGGGAACGGCATCGATGCAGAGAATGGACAATGGACGATGCCCCCGCTTGCTGGCATTGGCGCAGGTGTTGACAGCTTTTTCGAGTATGCTGTCAAGTCGTCCATCTTACTTTCCGGTCTACCATACGATCCCGCCACTGCAGAAGACAACGCGCCTGAGTCCTTCCTGCAGGCATGGACCGAGGCACATTCTGCCGTCCGACACCATGTTCTTCGCACCTCTTCTGAGAAGCATCCATTCTATGGGCAGGCGGATCTCGTCACAGGTGCTCCACGCTACTCTTGGATTGACAACTTGAGCGCCTACTATCCCGGCCTTCTCACATTGGTGGGAGAGCTCGACGAAGCCATTGAAGGTCATCTACTATGGGCCGCTCTTTGGACTCGATATGCGGCGCTCCCTGAGCGCTGGAACACTTACAATTCATTCATCGACCCTAATTTCAGGCATTGGGCTGGACGCCCAGAATTCATTGAATCGACCTACTATCTCTATCAAGCCACCAAAGATCCATTCTATCTTCATACGGGAGAGATGGCTCTGCGGGACATTCGCAGAAGATGCTGGACACCCTGTGGATGGGCAGACTTGGGAGACGTCATCAGTGGTGAGCAAAGGGACAGAATGGAGAGTTTCTTCCTTGGAGAGACGGCCAAATATCTCTATCTTTTATTCGAAGAGAGCCATCCGCTGAACCACATGGACGCTCCAGTGGTATTCACAACCGAGGGGCATCCCATGATAGTACCGCCCAGGCTTCGACGTGCTCCTCCAAAGCATTCGCCGACAGCGACCAAAACTCACCACAGGAAGCACCAACCAATGCCTCCAATAGCAGCAACTTGTCCGCTACTAGACAAAAGCTCTCCCTTTGCTGGCAGCAGCGTCGTGGATCGACCGGACTTCTTTCACGCTGCTGCCATGGCTCAACTCCACCTTGTTCCGGTCGAGACCCTAAGGTCGTCTTCTTTGCACGAAGCAGCCATAGACACACCCGGCGTCTCAATGGATGACATCCGTAGCCCAACCAACTACACCTACTATCCTTGGACGTTACCGCAGGGGCTCGTACCCGGCCAAGGATTCAGCGCAGAGATCAGCAGTCCTGTATTGAGCACACTCACATTCCCCAACCTGAACACAGGCAAGGCTGGCGAAGAAAAGGGGCTGCTACCTCTCGGTGCTCTGCACAAGGTACTTGAAGGCGTTGTCATCAACTCACTGTCCAACATGCGCCTGAGCATGGTACAAGAGCCTAAATCGCTCCTTCTGCCCGACAACCAAGGCGTGATGGTGGAAATGGAAGTAGGCCACCAATACCGCGTACACGGTATAGCGAACTGGCCTCTTGGTAAAGACGAGAAAGTCATCCTCGCCAAAGAGGCAATGGACGGCGTTGCACCTGGCGATCCCAATTTCAAGCGCATCAAGGACCTCGAATTTATTGATCTGGTCGTAGACTTCCATCCTCCTCCAGTTGATGCAACAGTGGGTCTCGAAGAAGGTGCCATGGCGGACGAGTTCGACGTCGATGTTCCTGAAAACGGCACGCTCGACAGCCTTTGGGATGAGATCGAGACCATGTTCACCAAGCTCCTCTCCGGAGAATCAACCTCTCATCCAGCCATCACACCCGTCATCAGCAGTCCACCCGGCCTCTCCCGCACCGTCATCCCCGCCATACTTCCCACAGGCGTTGGCGCAGCCGCTCTACCCACGCACATAGACACGGTAAACCCCATGGCTTTTGCGACGGGCGGACTGCCAAACAGCAAGGTCTACTACCTGGACTCCACGCTCTGCTCGCACCGCCTGCCAGTGTCTGTTGCTAAGATTTACCAAATCTTGATCGTCCGTCGCGGTGAATGCTCTTTCAATGAGAAGCTCGCGAACATTCCCGCGTTCGGTCCGAGCAAAGACGGGCTGCAGCTCGTGGTCGTCGTGTCTCCTGCACAGGGTGGGAGTGAGGAGCAGTTCATACGGCCGCTTCTGGACGAGCGACAACTGACGCCGGCGGGGAATGAGCGCAGACATGGGATTGCTATGACGATGGTTGAAGGCACGGCGGAGACGGTCGTGGCTTTGCGCAACGCGGCGGCTGTCATTGCTCAAGTGGATGATGCTGGGCACGTCATGGAGCAGGCTGTCAAGAGACCCGCTGTCATTGGGAAGGATGGCAAGACGATGGTGCCGGGCATGGGCGTCAAGAGACGGTTTTGGTTTGAGAGTATGGGTGTGCCAATTGGAAATTTGATCGTTTTGTAGGATGCCGTCTTCCAGGTCCAACATGATTGATATTGACATTGACCTCATCCCACAAATGACTGCATAGGTGCCCCTTATCTCTAATGCACGCCGTCGCCAGCTGCATACATACATGTACATGTATCCAACGCTATCACATTATCACATGAATCACACGATTCAAACCGAGTAAATGCACTCAGCCCGTATCGCACGCCAACACCTCGAGTGAATCAATGCCTTCCACCGCCCTCAGGCACCTCCGCCAGGCACCCCCGCCCGTCCAAACCTCAGGCACCTCACACTCCCGCTCCCGCTCCCCTTCCCGCCTCCGCTCCGCCCTCAACTCAGCAGTCTATAAGTACCTTCCCTCCCCAGCTTCGTTCCACATTCTTTCTCTTCTTCTTCATACTTACCTTGATCTGCCGCGAGCGCCCACGAAGGCTCGGTCAGGCCGCCAGGACCTCCTGCATTGCACAGCGCGGCGAGGTCTCGACGCTAGGTGGTTTAGGCCATCTACAGATCGTATTTTTTGATTGCACCCAAACATGTTTTCATCAGTGTCTTGTCGCTTTCTCATGTATGGGATAGCGCGGGCTTGGAGAAGACGGGGGTCGGTTGTGAGAAGGCATGGTATGGTATATTGTGTGTGAGCATCACTTAGTGATTGTCACTCATTTGCTCTTCGCAAACGTGTGTCGTGCAGTCAGTCTTGCTATACATCCCCAGCACCATCCTTTCAGCGCCATTATGATGTCTACACCCTGTGCGTATTTGTTCACAGTACTTCATTTGTAGCTTGAGCGTTGCTGATGTGCTGTTGACTTGTGAACCACGTCTTGAGATATGTATCACGGCGAAGAGTACATGTACTCAACAAACAAACAAATCACCAACATGACCTCATAACGACAGCCTGCCGCCTACGGGCCTGAGTCCGGGCATGATACTGTTTACGGCCACAGAGCGAGGTATCTACCTTATCACAGAAGACGAGCAAGGCCGCGAACCTCACCATACAATCTCGCTTAGCAATAATTTGCAATTGAATCCTCGAATCACCTCACTACAAAAGCGAGTCCTCTATCCTCGCTCTCGGAGAAAACACCAGCCGGACAAAGAGACAAGGGGAGGAATTGTGCATGGCCCGTTCGGGAAAGTGGGCTGACAAACAAAAACCACACAAACACGCGTGACTAAGGGTTATGACGCAGCCCCCTCCTCGCAAGAGTTGGTGGGAGTGTGTGCTTCACATGCCTCGGTCGCAGCAGTGCATAGCAGTCTCTGTTTCTGTCCTCTTCCATAGATACCTACCTACCTTAGATAACAAGCAACCATCACGCCACTTTCCTACCTTCCCCTTCCCGCACTACATATATGTTCTTAGCGTCACGCTTGTGCCAACGAACAACGACAAACCTCTCATCAACACTCCTTCGAAGCACCTCTCTCACATCGCGAGCTTCATTCCACACAACGACCGCAGCCATGTCTTCAGCAACCACTTTCTTCGACTTCAAGCCCAAAGACGACAAGGGAGCCGTCTACCCGCTCTCCAACCTCAAGGGCAAAGTCGTCCTCGTCGTTAACACCGCCAGCAAGTGCGGTTTCACCCCTCAGCTCGACGACCTCGAGGCTCTTTACAAAGGTAATGACAGATCCCCCAAAACCACATACACTCTATCTTACAAAACCAAATCCTAACATCATCCACGCAGACCTGAAAACCAAGCACCCCAACTTCGAAATCCTCGCCTTCCCCTGCAACCAATTCAACGGTCAAGAGCCCGGGTCCAACGCGGAAATCCAAAACTTCTGCGTCCTCAACCACAAAGTCAGCTACAAAGTCCTGGGCAAGACGGACGTCAACGGCGCCTCGCCCGAGCCCGTCTGGGAGTGGATGAAGAAAGAGAAGCCGGGTCTGATGGGCCTGCAGCGCGTGAAGTGGAATTTCGAGAAGTTCCTCATCGGCAAGGATGGGCTTGTGAAGGGTCGCTGGGCGAGTACCACGAAGCCCGAGGCGATTAGGGGGGCTATTGAGGCGGAGTTGAAGTAGGGGGTTTTCGCTCTTCCTGTGTTGGGTGAGGGTGGGAGGTGATTAGAATGGAAAACTTGATTTCTTGTGAGGGTGGGAGAGTTGATTGAGGTCAGAATGTGGACTGGCGCGTTTGTATGTACGTCGAAAGTTTTTGATACCCGACTAAAACTCGAAAGGATTTTGAAGATCGACATATTCTACTTGTGACCTCGTGAACTTGAGAGTGCTCATTCACGCTCGGTAAGGAGTAGCGATTTTCGAAGTCTATTGGAAACGAATTATAATGCACATTACATATGGGATAAACTCATTTCTAAATTTCTTTCAATACTATAGACATTATTCAAAAGGGGTTTCTTGCATGCGAATGCTGAAAGTGAGAATACGTATTTGAGATGATGATGTGATGCTGCTGTTCTGCTGTCTGCAATCAGACTCAGTATACGGTACGCGGCTGTGACATCCAATGCGTCTGAAAAGAAGAGAGCAGCCTGGCCATCACACCTCTCTCCCCGCTCATTGGTTGAGTTGCACATAGTTGCCTGCAAAAACATCCTGTTAGCCACCCATACGCAGTCGTAGAAGTAAGAGTGGAACACATACCAGGAAACTGCCCCTGCCTCCCATCAATTTTGCCCGTCCACCACTCATTCTCATTAGCCGTGCGGGTAATAACTTCGATAATATCACCCGCGCTGAAAGACAAATCGCCCTCCGCCTGCGCCTCGTAATCGTACAACGCAGTGACCGTCTCCGCAGCAGGCAGAGCAGAGAAGCGACCTGGCTTAGGTTTGGGAGGGGGAGGGGCGGCCTTCGCCTTCGCTGCTGAAGCCCACTGCCCTCCGGTGCTGTTCGCGCGGCTGATTTCACTGGCGCCCGTGCCGTCGGGGGAGTAAGGCGGTGCCGGTTCGAGGGTGTCGGTCGTCTGCCTCCTGTTGGGTGAGGATTCGCCAGAGCCGTTGGTGATTGCCAGACGGGACTTGGGGCCCTCGAGGCGGTTGGCGCCGTACTTGGAGAGGGGTTTGCGGGGGCCTCCCGTGGTTTTGAATTTGGTGATGGACAGTGCTTCGGTCTGGGCCTGGATGTCGCCGCGCTTCTCCTCGAAGCCGGCCTCGATGTCGAGGGTCAGGTTGAAGTAGCCGATGTCGATGCTCTGCATCGTCTCGTGCAGCGTGTAGAAGACGTTGAGCTGCATGTAGTAGAAGCTCTGGAAGAGGGGCTGGATGAAGTCGCGCTCGAGGCGGAAGAGCACGGGCAGGTCCTCCTTGACCAGGTTGTTGAAGTACTCGTACTCCTGCGTCGCCATCTCCACGTCGTTCTCCGCTTTGTAGAGCGCCTTCTCGTCTTTCAAGCTCTTGTCCTTCTTCTCCTCGAGCTTCTTGAGCGTGGCATTGTGCCGGTCGAAGTCCAGCTGCTTGTTGTCGCGCTTCTTGCACGTCTTGCGCACCTGCTTGATGATTTCCATGAGCTCGTCGGCGGGCTTGACAATGCGTGACTCGATCATCTCCAACTCCGGCGACAAGCTGGCCTTCAACTCGTTCACGATATTCTCATACTCCTCGCAAGCCCGAATGCCCTCCGGGTTGCCGTCGATGACATACGAGTCCGGGTCGCTTGCGCGGCCGGAGATGGGCTTGTAGATCTCGGCGCAGGCCTTCGCGAAGCCGATCTGGTGGTCTAGCATGCCAATGATGGCCTTGAAGTACTTCTCGCTCTCGTCGTGCAGCTTCTTGGTCTCGTTCTCCAGGTCCTGGAACCGGCGCTCCGCGTCGATGTACACGACGTCCTTGGTGATCTCACCCATGTTGAAGCGCTGCTTGAACATTTGGGGCGCCTGCGGCGGTTG
>MSJI02000180.1:0-54154 GCA_001931905.2 Cladosporium sp. IMV 00045
AAGATGTTCTTGTTGGTGGCCTCTTGCTTGCGCGTGAGATTGAGGTTTTCCTTTTCGAGGCGCTTGGTCTTCTTGGACATCTCCTCCATCTCCTTGCGAAACGTCAGGAACAGGTCGTTGCTGTTGTTTAGCGTGTCTTCTACCTGCTGCGGAGTCAGTCAGTTACCTTTACTGACAACCGTAGCAAAGTGCGTGTTGCCCGAGACAAGGCGGGGGTTGGGGGGCAAAGAGAGGGTTAATAACAAGTCTCAAAAGACGTACCTGCTTAAACTTCTCCACGTAGACATTCAGCTGCCCTCTAAGCTCGTTTTCCGTCTGACTGAAGGTGCTGACCTGTCTTGTTAATTGATGGCTTTTGCTGAGTTCTGATTCTTGCGCCTTCTTGAGCTGATCGTGCCGTGACATCTGATATGCAATCTCCAGGTCCTTCGTCCGTAGCATTGACTGAAAATACAGCTCGCGCAGCTCGTACTGATGTAAGAAACTCGTGAACTTCTCCCGGAAAAGCTTGTCTTGCTCCATGTCCGCCGACTGTCTTTCTGGCGCTCGTCGGTCCATGATGACCTCCTCAACGTCCAACACGAGATTCTCCAGCTTGCGATGCAGTTCCTCATTCCGGTCGCCACCACTCTCCTTCTCGTCCCGCAAGTCCTCCTTGAGCTTCTTATTCTCTCTCGTCAATTCCCTGCTCAGCTTCTCCAACTTATCCTTCATCGCCTTCTCCTTTGTGAGGTTCTTGCTGACCTCCTCCTTCTCCTTCTGCAACTGATCTCCCCGCTTCTTCGCCTTGACGTGCTCCCGCTCAACCCTCTTCATATCACTCAAGAGCTCACTGTACTTGCGCTGGACAATATCGAGCTTGCTGTTATGCGGCTCCATAGTCCCCAAAAGCTGGCTCAGATCTCTATTCGCCTTCTTCACCTCAGCCTCGATTTCTCCTTCCTCCTTGGCGGTCTCGGTGCTCGACGCTTCGAGCTGCGAGATCTTCGACAGCAAAGCCTTGTGCGCATCATTGGGATCGCCAGAATTAGCAGCCGCTTTCTTGACTTTTCCCGATTTGCCTTTGGGCGCCGGTGCGTTGCTCGGAGGAGGTGGAGGCGCAGCAAGGGAGGTGTCGGAAGCCGATGCCTCGCGACTGTATTCCACGGGCGAGTTTCGCGCGCTGTTCGCAGGCAGCGGCTGCTGGTTGTGGTTGGCCACGGCCGCCATGTCTGCCTACTGCCAGGGTGTCTCCAGTCGCGGTGGGTTGGTGTATGCGTTCACGCTCCAGTGATTGTGTCTGATGCGCTCCCGCGCGGACGTATCCTCCCGCCGTGCTAAGCGGAGACGGACAGAAGGCTCTGCAGGAGATGCCAGTGCAGCATCGAAGGGCCAGGAGAGCGCAAAGAGATGTCGGAGGAGGAAAGTAGAGTAGGAACGGATATGCAGGATGCGGCAGGGAGGTGTGTGATAGGTCGTGGAGAGGTCGTGGCGAGGTGGAGGAATGCAGGCGGGCACGAGGCCAGAGAAGGCCGGGAGACGGTGGGTGGCGGCGTCAGTCCGGGCGCGGGGAGAGGCGGTGATATCTGTGCTGGTGTATAGATTTTACAAGCAAAGGGCGATATGTATATGCTGGTATTGTATGGGGAGAGTGTGCGATGTCGCGAATGGCATGTGAGAGAGATGCTGTGTGCATTCGCCAGTAGCAGCGAATCGTCTCTCTCTGCTCTTTCCTTGCAACGGACTGTTCCCGCCTCTCTCTCCGCCGTCTCTTCCAGTCCGTGCGGCTTGCTTAGATCCAACTCTACTGCGACTACTGACGGATGACATCTGAGGCATGCGAAGTGAGATCTGCAAGTGAAAGTCCACTTACTTTCTATCTTGTCCTCCTCTTCTCTAATATCCCTCCCTATACCATCTCCTCCTCACATTCATCTGGTGATGCTCTCAGCGCTGCGCTCAGCGCGTGTGGCGCCTGGCCTCTCATCATCGCGCCTGCAGAGCCTCGCCGCAAGTCCTCGCCGTCATTATGCCTCGGCCTTAGATTCTCTCCCAAAGGCGGGTGATCGCATTCATGGATTCACTCTGCAAAAGGCGAAGCATGTGCCTGAGCTCGAGCTGTCGGCGCTCCTCTTCCAGCACGACAAGACCGGTGCCGACTACCTGCACGTCGCAAGAGACGACGAGAACAATGTCTTCAGCATCGGCTTCAAGACCAACCCACCAGATGCCACTGGTGTGCCTCATATCCTTGAACATGTAACCCTGTGCTCAAGCGAGAAGTAAGCAATGCAGTAGGATCATATCACCTGTAGGACTAGTTATTGACACTTCAGGTAGGTATCCCATTAGAGATCCCTTCTTCAAGATGCTCCCTCGTTCTCTTAACAACTTCATGAACGCCTTCACCACCCTCGATCACACCATGTACCCTATTGCAACTACAAACACCAAGGACTTCCGCAACCTCATGACCATGTACCTCGACTCCACACTTCACCCTCTGCTCAACAGATCGGACTTCATTCAAGAGGGATGGCGCATTGGACCGGAGAACCCAGCTGAGCCTGCGGATGCGACGGGTAAAGATTTGGTATTCAAGGGTGTTGTCTACAACGAGATGAAGGGACAATTCTCCGACGCGACCTATTTCTACTATATGCGATGGCTGCAGGAGATCTATCCTTCGTTGAACTTCTTCGGCGGCGAGCCTCAGAAGATCACCGACCTCACATACGACCAGCTGCGCGCTTTCCACCAGCAGCACTACCACCCAAGCAACAGCAAGATCTTGACCTACGGCAACACTCCCGTGCAGGAGCACCTTGAGATTGTTGGAAAGGAGCTGGACAGATTCACAAAGATCGCGGTTGATCAAGAAAACAAGATGCCCAGATCATTAAAGGATGGCCCTAAGGATATCGTTGTCCACGGTCCAGTCGACCAGATGGCACCGCCGGATGCGCAAAACCGTACTTCTATCGCATGGACCATGGGCGATAGCAACAACATCCAAGAGTCTTTCGCTCTGAACGTTGCCACCTCTCTTCTTATCGACGGCTACGGATCCCCTATGTACCGCGCTCTGATTGAGTCAGGCCTTGGAACAGATTTCTCTCCCAACACCGGCTACGACTCTCACACTGCCAAGGGCACTTTTGCTCTCGGCTTGAACGGTGTCTCAGACGAGAATCTGCCCAAGATTAAGGAGACCATCATGGCTGAGCTGAGAGGCGTGCTCGCCAACGGTCTCGACCAGCAGAAGGTAGAGGGCGTGCTCCACCAGCTCGAGCTTGCTCTCAAGCACAAGACTGCCAAATTCGGTATCAACGTCGTTCGTACCGTCCAGGGTCAGTGGTTCAACGGCAGAGACCCCTTCGATTCGCTCGAATACGACAGCATTGTTAAGAAATTCAGGAAGAACCTTGCTAAGCCGCGTTACCTTGAGTCTCTGCTTGAGAAATATCTTCTCACCGATGAAAACCTCACATACACCATGAAGCCTTCAGCTACATTTGCCGAAGAGCTTGCGGCCGAGGAATCCGAGCGTCTTCAGAAGAAGATTGCTGAGGAAGCGGAGAAGCACAGCAGCCCTGAGAAGGCCTACGAGTTCCTTCGCAAACAGGAGCTGGATCTTATGGAGGAGCAGGACTCCGGCCGTCTTCAGTCCAACGACTGCCTTCCCATGCTCAACGTGAGCGACATCCCCAGACAGCAGAAGGACATCACCCTCCGCGACAGCTCCGTCGACCACGCCAAGGTGCAGTGGAGAGAAGCCCCTACAAACGAGATGACCTACTTCCGTGCCATTGCTCCGTTCAAAGACCTGCCCGACGAGCTCCGCATGCTTGTCCCGCTCTTCTGTGACAGTTTGATGCGCATTGGCACCAAGAGCAAGAGCATGGAGGAGATCGAAGACCTCATCAAGCTCAAGACTGGCGGTGTCAACGTTGGCTATCACGCCGCTGGCTCGCCGTTTGACCTTCAAGGTGCCGAGGAAGGAATCAGCCTGTCTGGTCATGCTTTCGACCGCAACGTGCCTGCCATGTACGAGCTTCTCCAGACTGTCCTCTTCGAGACCGACTTCGAATCCCCCAGAGCATACAAGATGATCAGGGAACTGCTGCAGTCCGGCGCCAGTGGTGCTGTTGACGCAGTCGCCGGCAGTGGACACATGTACGCGGCCATGTACATGAACGCCGGCCTGAAAGCCAGCGGCAAGATGGCCGAGCAGACCGGCGGTCTGACCCAAGTCAAGCTCATCGCCCGCCTCGCCGCGGCCGAAGAAAACGACGAAGCAATGGCCGAGCTCGTCAAGAAACTGAAAGCCATCCAAGCCACCGCCGTCGCCAACATGAAAACCAACATGCGCGTCGCCCTCACCTGCGGCGCCGACGCCACGGGTCCTAACGAGCAAGCCCTCAAATCCTTCCTCGCCTCCACCGCCTCCACAAACTTCACCGCTCCCTCCGTCGACCTCTCCGCCCAATCAACGACCTACCCCACCAGCGGCCACACTTTCTTCAACATGCCCTACCAAGTCTCCTACTCCGCGCTCGGCCTGCCCACAGTGCCCTACGTCGACCCCCGCGGCGCCTCCTACGCCCTCCTCGCCGCTCTCCTCACGCACAAACACCTCCACCACGAAATCCGCGAGAAGGGCGGCGCCTACGGCGCCTTCGCCTACTCGCGCCCGATCAACGGCGTTTTTACGCTGTCGTCCTACCGCGACCCGAACCCGGAGAATACTCTGAACGTCATGAAAGACGCGGGACGATGGGCGGCTGAGCGGGAATGGACGGCGCAGGAGCTGGAAGAGGCGAAGTTGACTGTCTTCCAGGGCATTGATGCGCCTGTCAGTGTGAATGCTGAGGGGTTGTTGAGGTTTGAGGTCGGCGTGACGAAGGAGATGGAGCAGGAGAGGAGGGAGAGGTTGCTGGATGTTAGTAGGGAGGATGTGAGGAAGGCGGCGGAGGATGTGGTCAAGGGGCTTGGGGAGGGGAAGGGGAATTTTGTGCTGTTGGGGCCGAGGAAGGGGTTTGTTGATGAGAAGACTTGGAAGGTCGAGGATATGGCTAAGGAGTTGGCTGAGTCGGCTGCGTAGATTTAGGGTTGTTGTTTTTGGTGGTTGATGCATGTGGATGTTTGTTGTGAGATCTTTCTTTTCGGGATTAAATCATGGCGAGATGGTGTAGATACCCAGCTCTTGAGTGTACGATAGGCGATTTTGCATAGATGTAACTGTATATAAGATTCCAGACTCTTTACACAGAAAATAAAGCCCACCGAGATATAACCTCACTTCACCACCCCCTCCCACCAACCACCCTAACGCCTCACGAACCACCAGTACCTCTTCCCTCCCCTCCCCACGCACAGACCCCATCTGACCTCACTGTCTCCGCTCCCTCGCTCTTTCCTCCTGCAATCCCACCCCGTCGTCGCCACCCCGCCACTCTAATTCTTCCTCTTTCCCAATTGGGCAGGCAGGCCTCTATCACATGCCAACTTATCCTCACACCACCCCTCGTTCCCGCTCCCGCTCTTGGCGGAGCGGAGGCAGCAATAGAGTGCACATCAAGCGGAGCGCGAATTCTCGCTTTCTTGCCTTCGTTTTCAACATTTCGCAGTCGTAAAGGCGACCAGCAACTCAGCGCCAACTTGGCTACAACGCTGCGAGAACACTGCGGCCCGCATGCGGCACACTGCGACGACGGCCCGACACCAAGCGACAGCAGAACAAAGCGACCGGCGGCCTTGCGTTGAGCGAATGGGCAGAGTTACTGACTTGGTTTGCAGAGCACCTGTCAATCGACAAAACTTGACATTCGCTAAATACCAATATCCAACTACTAATCGCCAGCTACTAATCGCCAACTAATTAGCAACTACCAATCGACAAATCTCGCCAACTGATCAACAACCACCAATCCGACAGCCACCATTCGACAAACGACCGATCTCGACCAATTTCGACCATTCTGGGGAGGAGGGGACGTTCTTCACTATTTTAACCACTTCTTTGACCCCCCTGCTCGGAGGAGAGGGGATGAGGCTGAAACTTCCGACGCGCGACGGCGTGGACGGTCCTCGTACCAGATGTCCACAAGTCCGTCGGAGTCCATAGGGCCCATGTGGACCTATGGGCTTGTTGCGCCCGCCTTCGCTAGAGGATCCGCGACCCGCCTTACCCTGAGAAGTCGCTTCTCTTTCAAAGGGCGGGCCCGGACGGAAAACGCTTTTCTTGCGCCTTCAAAGGCCCAGGATAAGCTGGATCGCCTGCGTTCTCGCGCGTAGGTCCTCGAGGGTGCGGCCGACCAACTTGATGCACGTGGGCAATCTCCGGCGGGGGATGCTCAGAGGGTATCAGGGTTGGCAGCTGGTCACTAAATCCGCCGGGGGAGGGTGGCGGTGTGAAGATGGGGCGAGCAGACGGGTGGTAATTGGCGGGAGTCTGGTGGAGACTCCATGTCCAGGTGGGTGCCGGAAGGCGGGCGGTGGGAGGGCATGTTGGCGTGAGTTGTCGTTTGACCAGCGGTATCTGATGATTCCCCCGCCGGTTCCTGAGCATGCGCGCTGTCTTGCGACCGTCGGCCTTCGTTCTCCCATCGAGGTGGAGGACAGGGGAGGATGGGGACGTGGGAGGTGGGAAGTGCTCCTCGGAGCACGAACCATTTGGGCATTTGGGACGTATGCAGTGAGAAGTGCTCCTCGTAGTACGATCACTGCAGGCATCCGGGCTCTTCGAACTGTGGTAAGTTCTTTCCGATCCCCGATGACGCTTTGAAGGTCTGCCGGTCGCTTTGTTCTGCTCTTCGACAATCCCATCGACACCCTGGACTGGCCATGAGATGCAGGTAAGTAACTCCTTCGTGTTGAGCTCACCGCAGCAGTCCGCATTCGAGATAGATTGGGTCCATTGGCTTGCCACAAGACCCTCACATTTAGAGCTTGCTCTTCGCACCACCAAGGTAACTCTGCTGCGTCTTCAAAACTTGCACACATTCAGTAACCATCTCCTCCAGGATCTCTCTCGCAGGCTGGACCTTCTCAATCACACCCGCCACTTGGCCCATGAGGAAAGGAATATCGAACTCCTTATCTTCCTCCATGTCTTTCTCCAACGGCGTGACACCGCTATCGCACAACTTCTTAATCTCCTCCGGCCGATCCACCTCCCACGAGCGAATGTAATCGTTCATCTTCACCCTTAGCGGTCTGCCAGAAACAACAAGCGTCCTCAGCGTATCCTCAAACGCCGCACTCACCACAGCCTCCTTATGCAACTCACTACACCCCGCCTCCTTGGAAGCCACAAACCGCGTCCCAACCCACGCACCCACCGCGCCAAAAGACAACATAGCCGCCAAGGATCGACCATTATAAATTCCCCCCGCAGCAACAACCATAGCCGGCTCCCCCGTCAACGGACTCGTATACTGCTTCGCCACATCCACAACGGCAGGGATGAGAATACTCGTGGCAATATCCCCCGTGTGCCCGCCTCCCTCGCCACCCTGCGCGCATACAATGTCCACACCAGCCTGCAGCGCTTTGCGAGCGTGCTTCGGATGCCCAACCATATTCATGATCAGAATCCCCGCCTCGTGCAGTCGCTTAATGACATGCGCAGGCGGCACGCCGACAGCGCTCACGAACAAGCGCGCCTTCTCCTCGATCACAACGCTGATAAGTTCGTCCAGCTGGCCGTGCGTGTAATCGTGGTTCGTCTTCCTGGCAGATCCACCGACTTGCGGCAAGGCGAGATCGACGCCAAAGGGGAGATCTGGTTGTGCAAGATTGGCTTTGAGCTCGTGGATGATTTCGCGCATTTGCGTCGGCGTGTAGCCCAGTCCGCCGATGGTGCCGAGGCCGCCGGCGTTGGAGACCGCGGCTGCGAGGGGGCCGGAGGAGGTTCGCGCCATGCCCGCAAGGAGGATGGGGTATTGGATGACAAGGAGGGTGCAGAGGGGGGTTTGGAGGGTGGGTGGTGACATGGTGGATTTGGTTTTGGTGGTGATTGGGTGGCGAGTGATTGATTGATGAGTGGGTGGTGTGTCGTTTCTTTGCTTGAAGTGCTGATGATTGGTGAAATCATCGATCGAGATGATTAAAATGCGATCACTGGTCTTGCTACATGTACATGGATGTTTCAATGTTCTTCTTTCTCATGTCGGCAATGTTCACATTCGCTTGTCGGCTGTAGGGAGATGAAGTGAGGTCGGCTGGCGCGGGGAGTTGGCTTCGAGCCTCGGTTCATGTCAACGATCGCTCGAGTCAAGAAGCGAGCGAGCAACACGGAATGGCAGGTTCCGTTCTAACCAGGGCGAGTGAATGATCTGTGTAGTAGTCACGTGTATCTAGCATTGATGATTCGCATCGATAAGCTATTGAATGGATTGCCGACATCGCGTGAAACGCAACGTGAGATGAGGAGCAGCAGCCAAGTCAGGACCACATTCTAGGCTTTCCAGCGCCGCTACTTGTCTATTGTAGTAAGAGTGACAGATTGAATGAATACGTGTGTTGTGATGATTACTTGGACGCGTTTTGAGTAAGCCAATGCACATCGGCTGTTACGGGAGAATGAAGCCATGCTTCACAACAAGTGTTTTATGAACGAGTCACTCACGAGGAACACCGAGATGATCTCACACGAGTCCATACATCAAACAATATTGTTTTTGTTCTCTATACATTCACATAACTATATCAGCAATTCACAGCCTGTATCAACCATCCCCTACCTCCCTTCTTCAAGCCCAAACCTTAACCCCACTGAAACATGACCTGCTTTCCCTTCCTCCCCTTAACCTGCCTCTGCGCCGGCTCTTCCGAAGGCGTCGAAGGCCCCGCACTACTACCGCCACCCCAAGCGTTGACAGGAGTACTGCTGTTACTCGCGCGAATGACACCAGCGCCAGAGTAGCCAGGTGAGAAAACGGTGCTCGTAGGCTTGCGAGCAGCGGGCAGGGAAGGGAACGCATCACCGCCGTTGGAGAGGTTCTGTGAGGACTGGCTGCGGCTTGGCGTCGGGCTGGGGCGGGCGGAGCTACTTGCTGAACTGGAAGGTTTGGGAGCCAGCCAGCTTGGTGTGGGAGCTGGAGCGGCGGGTTTGTTTCTGGTTGGAAGGGCTGGGAAGGCAGGGCCGGTCGAGGCGGCTGATACGGGCGGTCTCTTAGATGCCGCCCACGTTGCTTGACGGCCCACGGCGCCTCGGGAGCTCTGCGCTGTTGAACTCTTAAGTTTCAGCACGCGCGAAGATCCCACGCCTGCGCCGAGCACGCCTGCTGATGAGGATGAGCCGGGGCCGGATGGACCGGGCAGGGATGGGTAGTCTTCGTTGATCGCTTTCCAGTCTGACCATGCTTTGAGAAGGGCGTCGCGCTTGCCTGGGATTTCGAAGATGTCGGCGATTTCTTTGACGAGCTTGCCGAGCTCGTTTGAAGATGTGTCGAACAGAGAGAAGAAAGTGTCGATGAGATTGGGAGCGGTGATGGCGCCGTTGCGGAAGTCGCTGATCCTTGCTCGGAAGTCGTTCAGCTTGGTCTGATCATTGCCCAGAAGATTGGACGCACGCTCGGTGACAGCTGCGTGTCTGAGGCGACGGGCTTGCTCTGCCGGTGTTAGCTGCTCACTGGCCACGGGGGGAGCAGGCATAGCGCCGGCTGGCGGCTGAGCAGGTCGAGGCTCGTGAGTCGGTCGAGGAATGACCTGCGAGGGAGGCTCGGGCTGTGAAAGCTGGCCGCCGAATGTGCGGCTGGACACTGACTGCGCACTCTGAATTTCTCGTGCTCGCTGGTGGGCGATTTCGGCTCTGCTCATGTGCTGCGATGTTGTCGGCGGAGGTCCTTCAGCATTGGGATCTCTGCCACGACCTCCCCTGCCGCGGTTCCGACCACCACGTTGGGGCCGATCGTCTGAGTACTCTGAGCGATAGTTGAAGCCAGAAAGATCCACCCTCCTTGCATCCTTCGTCAGTCCGTTGGGATGTGCCTCAACTTGATGCGCTTTCAGGTCCATAGCCGAATCAAAGACAACGAACTTCTTCTCCATACATTCGGCATCGGTACAAGGATAGTGGTCTTTGTTGAAGTGTTGCTCCAGCGCATTGTAGTCCAAGAAGTAGCGGGGGTTGTTAGCATCCGTTACTCGGTCACACAAGTGGCAGCGCTCGTGCCTGTCGCGGCAATGGGTGTACAGCTCATCTCGTCCGTAAAATCGTTGTCTGCAAAAGCCACACTCTGGATGCCCTTCGAATCCAGTCTGCTCAGAAGAGCCAGGTGTGTCGTCGCCGTGCTTCTCATGCTTGCGCAGCTCCTGTTGCGTGAAGAGCTGGTGTTCGTGCGTAAAAACCTTCTTGTTCCTTGTACAGAGATCACACATGACCTTTTGATGTACTGTGCGAACGTGACGGTGGAGGTCGGGCCAGCCCAAGCAAGCAGCATCGCAGCTGGGATCCGGGCAGTTGTAGCGCAACAAAACAACGGTGTCTTCAAAGATTTCTTGCTTCTCGTAGCTGATTCCCATGTTCTTATCATCCCGGAAGAAGTCCGTTGTCGAGTAGTCTTCAAAGCGCTTTTCTGGGTCGTCCGTGAAGATAACAGTTGGCGATTCTGTGCGACAATGCGCGCAAGCCTTCGTTTTGTACAACGCTCGCAGACGCAGCGCGCAGACATGGCAAGTCCTATGGTTACAAGGTGCTACGCTGTGGTGATCGACCGGCGAAGCGCAAATAAAGCAGACATCCGAATCGTCGTCGTCCTCGCCTTCAGCATTTGGAGCTGCTGGCGTTGGACGACTACCGAGTTGTTGCGCAGGCTGAGGGTTTTGATTTTGTCCAGAGACAGAGCTCTGTCCTTGCGACTGCGCGCGATCCCTGTTCCCACGGCCGCCTCTGCCTCCACGGCCTTTGCCCTTTCCTCGACCACGAGCACTGCCACCCTCTCCTCCGTTTGCTGTGCTGTTGCCCTGGTCCATGGCAGTACCTCCACGACCACCACCAGATCCTCGCCCTCTTCCCCTACCTCCTCCTCCCCCTCCTCTTCTGCCAGCGTTCCCTGAATCTTGCACGGAAGACATGCTGTGTGGGTGAAAGCGTTGTGAATAGGTTTTGCAAAGGACCCTGTCGTGGGGTGTATAGAACGGGAGAATATGTGCAGAAGAAATAACAGAACGACCGGCTCCTATGAGAGACTGCAAGTGAGGTCGACAACACGCAATGAGTTTAAGAAGAAGGACAAATGCTCGACCTCCTCAGCAAAGTCGACCGTGGGGTTGATTAAAGTCAGGAATCATGAGTGACGGCATCACAATTATTCGACCGTTTGCTGACGAAGCGCTTGGGCCACCTTCGCGCTCTTTCCGGTGACCGTACCTGACACCGAAGTGAGTACCTGGATAATGCACTGCTTGTTATTATTAAATACGACAAGCATTTCGCTCAGTCTCATTTCTGTACATGTAGTCACATCCACTTCGCCTCTTCGCCTCATATGAATCATTTCACCATCAACATGATTCAATTGCATGGATGAACTCGTTCCTCTTCAACCTCCAGCTCGGCTCTATCAGCCATCAAGCCTTCATCAAAGCCCAGAATGAACGCCTCCTAAGCTCTATCCAGGCAGCGCAAGATGTGAATTTCAGTCTTGTCAAGAGACCTGTTTCTAATGGCGATGAAGCAAAAGATGAACTTCGGCCACGTGTGGCGAATCCGAACCTGACCACAGCCCACAGTGCTGGTGTGAATAGCATCGCCATAGATCGCTTCGAAGGACGATACCTCCTCTCCGGCGGTGCAGACTCATCGGTAGCAATATGGGACTTGGAAGCCAACGAAACACCACCAGGCGAACCGATCACACACCTACCTCTCGGCCACGCGGTGAGGACATCCACCACAGCCAGCCTAGGAATCAACCACGTCTCATACTTCCCCTTCGACTCCCTCGCCTTCCTGACCAGCGGCTACGACCACCATCTGAAGATCTTCTCATCTGATACCCTCCAAGCCTCCGGAAAATTCGATCTCGGCTCCAGAATCTACTCGCACGCCACCTCAAGCGTCGCCTCCCATCTCCTCGTCGCCTGCGCTTCGCAACACCCAGCAGTCCGCCTTGTAGACCTCCAATCAGGCGCCAGCGCCCACTCCCTCGCCGGCCACGCCGGCTCCGTCCTCACCGTAGCATGGCACCCGAAGGACGAAAACATCCTCGCCAGCGGCGCGTCCGACGGCTCCGTCCGTCTCTGGGACATCCGCCGCAGCGCGAGCAGTCTCGGCGTCCTGGACATGGACGATAGTATCGGCATCGCAGGCTATGACGGCAAAGGCACGGGCGCCCGGCGGCGCGAACGCGGCAGAGCGCACGTCGGCGCCGTCAACGGCATCGTCTGGACAGACGACGGGCAGCACCTCATCTCCTCTGGGCTCGACGAGCGCATGCGCGTCTGGGACATGGCAACAGGCGCGAACACGCTGGCGAATTTCGGCCCGGCGATCAGAAACGCGCAAAACACCGCTCTCCTGCCTTTACTCGCGCCGAGCGCCCTCCTGCCCGCAGGGTCGCAGAGCATCTTCTTCCCGAACCCGCAGGAAATCTTAAACTTCGACATGCACTCCGGCACCCTGCAGAGGCGCTTACGCGTGGTGGGCCAAGCGGCACCAGCGGGCCCGGCGCCGACGATGCGGAATCTGAAGAACCGCACGACGTCTCTGGCGTGGCGAGCGCATCATGTGGAATTCTACTCGGCGCACTCTGACGGGTCGATTCGGTGCTGGAGGCCGAGGACTTGGGAGGACGGATTGGTGGAGCAGGAGGAGCAGGAAGCCGCGCAGGGGACGGGGGGTGAGGCGGCGGAGAGGAAGAGGAAACGGGAGGAGCTTGATCAGATAGTGCGGGATTTGACGAGGAAGAAAGTTACTTATAATTAAGAAGTGTGGAGACGTGATCTCGTCGGTATTTATGAACATGTATAGGAGTATCTTGTTGTGGCATTATCCACGTTTGACGGAGCGATGACGATTTCCCGTTTGGAATCCCGTGTGGCTGGTGGGAGTGCGCTCTCGCTGTGCTGTTGATCCAAGATGGTCAATCATGCAGCCAAATGACGCTCCATTTGCTTCGATTCCCGACATCTCCAACGCCATCGCACCTAAAACCCCTCACCCATCAGCCTTCTCACCACCCCCAGCCGTAATCTCCGTCTTATAAAACCCCTGCCTCATCCTCGCCAGCCTCTCCTGCAGCGCCCTCCTCTTGACCCCAGGAAACATAGCACAAACCTGCGTGAGCGTCTTCTCCCCCTCCAAAACCGGCAGCAACGCCCGCCTCATCTCCAAACTCTGCCTCATCGAAGGCGCCGGCCTCCGGGCCCGCTCGAGGCGATGCTGCAACATCTCCAATCGCGCACCGATCGCCTTCTTGTTCTTCTTCGAAGCAATCCGGCTCGCGATCTGCGCGTGCGTCAAGCCCGCTTTGTGCAAGCGCAGGAGCTCCTCGTCCTGCTCGCGCGTCCAGCGGCCAAAGCCACGGAGCGCGCGCAGGCTCGCTTCGGGCAGGAGGCGGCGGCATTTGGTGCGCCAGGCGACTTGGATGTCTGCAACGGGGCGGTTGAGGTGCGCGGCGGTCTGGCGGAGGCCCATGTTGTGGTTGAGGCGGAGGTCGATCATGCGCTGGATTTCCTCGTCCGTGATGTCGTTTTTTTCCGTGTCTGGGAGTGGTTGCACGGCTTCGGGGCTGAGGTACCACTGCCAGCGGCGCTTGATCGATTCGAACGTGCGGCCGGGCAGATGCTCGAGCATGTCCTTGTATCGGAGACCGGCGGCATGTAGGCCCGTGATGGTGGCGTCTTCTTCGGGCGTCCATGATGTTCCTGAGCTGGGGGGTGCTGGGTATGGGACTCCTTCGTACTGGCCGAGGAGTTGGGTTTGCCGTTGTCGGATGCCCACAATTGACCTGTCTTTTAGAGACTTTGCGATTTCGCTCGTTTTGGAGCCCTTTTTCGCATGGTCTAGGATTATGCGATCCTCGTCTGCGGACCAGTGACGTGGTTGCAGGGAGTTGTGGCTGACGATGTTTGACTCGGTCTTCAGAGGCCTTCCACGTCGTCCGGGTGCAACATCCGCTCCAAGAAGGTCGATGTTCGCTTTCTGCTTTGGCGGTCTTCCATGTTCTCGGCTCGGTTCAACTTCCGCTCCAAGAAGGTCGAGATTCGCTCTCTGCTTTGGCGGCTTTCCACGTCGCTTGGGTACAGTGTCCGGTGAATCACTGGTGGCAAACGCTCTCCGAAGTAGCGTCCCAAGATCCATTGGTCGAGCATATTGCACGCCCAATCTCAGGCTACGAGAGCAGTATTGCATGTTGTTCCAATGTTTCGTGCCCCACGGGGCTGGATTTAGTCGTAGAGTTGCTTTTTGGCAGCCAGAAGAGGGAAAGGATTAAGTCAGTTGGTGAGGGTCGCGTGTTGTGAAGAGTATGTATTTTCTTAGTCAACCATGTTTCCAGCTAAGAAGAATGAATCCGATGTCGTTTTCCGGTCGTATGAAGTCTCGTGTTCTAATGGTATAACGTTATACACGCGATGTGAAGTGAGAAGGCGAGCATGTGAGGTCCGAGCGCGAGCCAACTCCATCGCGTAAATACAGGTACAGTAATTCTGGCATATCAGGATTCCTGGGTCCGATATCACTTAATCGTTTTCACAAAAAGATGATACTGGTATCACGATCACAGATCTCATTTTCCATCGTGTTGCCGCGAAACTTTACAGGTTTAGAAAGCTTCCAATTCTTGAATGTTGTTCTCACCAAAAGTGGTGAAACGATTTATGGATACCAAGTACCGTATGCTTATTATTCAACAATTCGAAACCCGTCCGAGCCTTTGTAAAAAGCGGTCATGATGCACATAAGATATCGTCGTCCCGGTCTGTCCCAACAACGCCAACGCTAAGGAAATACCAACAATTGGGCTCTCCATGCAAAAAAGAAAAGAAAAGCCACTCGCCCAACCTCTACAAGTGCTGAGCTCCAAATGCACAAAGCTGACACCCACCACTCCACTCGTCTACTTCTCGTTCTCATCGCCGATGCGGGGCGGGCTCCTGCTCTTCGAGTTGCCCTTGACATTAGGGGAATGGCTTCTGCTCCTCCTCCGCTCGCCCTCCTTACGCCTGGCCTCGATGACGCGCAGCATCTCCTTCCTCCCGTTGTACGCATCCACCTCTTTGCCGCGCATGCTCATGCTGATCTTGTCCTGCGCGTGGGCCCTGAGGAGGCGCGACATGAGCAGGTGCTGCATCAGCAAGCAGACGTACACTCCGCAGTCCGAGCTGTTCTCCTGCTGCGGCGAGTCGTCGAGGTTGATGAATTTCAGCGGCTTGCCGAGCAGCTGGCTGATGCGGTGGGACACGAGCTTCGCTTCTTGGATATTTGACGGGGTCAGAGAGTCGTAGTGGAAAGCGACGCCGTCGATCACGGAGACGAGAAGTAAACTCCAGTGCGAGCCGCCTTCGGCGATGTCGACGCTGCGGCAGTCGTTGATGGGGAGGAAGATGTGGGTGGTTTTTTCGAAGTCTGGGAGGGCGGATTTCAGGCTGAGGGGGTCTTTGGTGTTGAGGAGGAGGAAGGCCATGGAGGGTCGCAGGAGGACGATGTTGGCTTTGGGGTAGTCGCGCAGCTTTTCGTGCTCGAGGTATTCCTGCCAGAAGGCGATCACATTGTCCGTGAGCCAGTCATCCTTGATGCACTGGACATCCTCGCGCGTCAGGCGCACATCGTGGTAGGAGAGGTATGCATCGTCTGGGGAGAGCTAGGCGCGCGTCAGATGGCTTGAGCAGGTTCAGATGCAGTCGGTCTTGTCCCTACCATATCGCCGAAGTGTTTGCTCACGCGACCGCCGAAAGGATGGAAGCCTGAATGTGAGCCTTTGCCGGAATGTGCAGGCGAGTTGCGTCCAGAGTTGCGTCCAGACGAGGGACCGGGTTTGGTGAGCGGCATGTGTGCTGTTGGTGGTGAGGGAGAAGGTAGATATGCAGAGTGCCGAGAGTGCGTAGAGTGAAGCAGGGGACACGCTCGTGCGTGTGCTGAGTCTATGGTTGGCAGAGGATGGAGCGGTATAGCGGGTTTGTGGGTGAAGGTAATGTGAATGTGACGAGGGTCTCTTTGCAGGGACCAGCAGATTGATTTGATCGATAGATGAGGATGAAGCAAAACTGACGCGCGCAATCCGATTTGGCGGGGAAAGAAACGCCCACCCAGATTGCCAGCAATGACGTTGCCTGCCTGCTGTGCCCAGACTCGCCGGTCCAGCCTCGTTCATGTATTGACGAGGCAATCATCCTTTCATCCTTACTGACAGTAGCGTGGTTTGTCCTCACTTCATCTCTCCCGTCACTTGAGTCTCGTGGTATCGATTCAGGTGATAGCCCTTCATTGGAAACCACTATATCAAAGCATGTGTCGATAGTCTCGCCACTTCACCTTGCCTACTTCCATCACTGCTTGGTGCTCTCCTCGTCCGCCTCACGCGTCCAGGCTAGCTATCTAACACCATGCTTGAAACCAGAGGCTCAGGCTTTGGTGGCCACCGCTCCTCTGATTCTACCTCGGGAGCTGCTATCCTTGCTGCCTTCATCCCGACTTTCTTCTTCGCCCTCATCTACCTCGCCATCTTCGTGGCCATCAGAAACAGGTTTCAGAAGCACTACGCACCAAGGACCTTCCTAGGTACCGTTCCCGAGAAAGACAGAACCCCGGCTTCTCATCCCTCCGGTGCAGGGTGGTTCCATGATTTCCGCAAGCTGCCTACGCGTTTCGTCCTAACGCATAACTCATTGGATGCATTCCTCTACCTGAGGTTTCTCAAGTTCACCATCGCCATCTGCTTCTTTGGAAGCTGTCTGGCGCTTCCAATCCTTATTCCGATCAATGCCACTGGCGGTGGAAATGCATCTCAACTCGACAAGATTACTTTCAGCAACATCGCGAAGAACGGTCACCTCTGGGCGCACACTGTCGTTGCGTGGGTCTTCTTCGTCGGCATCCTGCTCTTGATTGCCAGGGAACGCTTGTTACTGATTGGAACGAGGCAGGCCTATCTGCTATCGGAATCTCGCTCAAGTAAGCTTTCTGCGAGAACTGTCCTGTTCTTGAACGTGCCCAAAGAAGCGCTTCTGCCCAAGAACTTGCAAAAGTATTTTGGAAGCCAATCAGAGCGCTCATGGCCCGTCAAGGACCCCGGCGAGATTTCGAAGCTGGTACAGCAGCGCAATGATGCTGCTATGCAACTGGAGTCAGCAGAATACGATTTCATTGCCCGTGCGGACAAGCAGGCTCGACGTCAGCCCAACTCCTCGTCTTCGCTGGAGAACGGCCGGGCAGGCTCAAAGGTGCAGAGACCATCTTCACGACAACCACCTTTGATTGGAACAAAGCACGACTTGATCGAGAAGTTCAGGACTGCCGTGGTCGATTTTTCAAAGCAGACAGAAGAGAGCCGTGCCGCTCCTGGTGGCAAGTTGCCTGGTCAGTCGGCAATCTTTGTTGCTTTCTCTAGTCAAGCAGCAGCGCACAGAGCTTTCGAGCAGCTGAGCTTCAAGACACCCGCCATACCTCTGGAAGACCGCTACTTGGAGGTGGTTCCCAAGGAGGTGTTGTGGGGAAACGTGACTTTGCCCATGCCAAAGCGTCTGTCGAAGGCATCCCTTGCCCTGGTGTTTGTGATTGCTTTTACAATCTTCTTTTCCATCCCTGTCAGCATCATCGGCACAATCAGCAACATCAGCTATCTTGCGGACCAATATGACTGGCTTCACTTCTTGAAAGATCTTCCCGATTGGCTGATGGGCCTGATCTCGGGTCTTCTGCCACCTTTCTTGGTCAGCTGGTTTGTGTCTTATGTGCCCAAACTCTTCAGACGTAAGTCATTTCGGACTCCAACTCATCTGAATATCCACTGACCAATTTTTAGATATTGCCAAATTGTCTGGCGAGCCTACCACACCGCAAGCTGAGCTAAAAACACAGGCTTGGGTCTTCTTCTTCCAGGTCTTTCAGGTTTTCTTGGTCACGACCTTCTCTTCTGGAGCAGCTGCAGTTGCCTCAAAAATCATCAAGGAACCACACTCGGCTCCTGCGCTTCTGGCTGAAAGCTTACCGAAGGCGTCCAACTTCTACTTGACCTACTTCCTCATTCAAGGTCTTACTAGCGCCGCCAGCAATGTCTTGAACTATTCGGATCTGTTCGAGTATCTCTTCTATCAATACTTCTGGGACAAGACGCCGCGAGAGAAATTCGCGTCCTACTCGCAAATGAAGGGCATTTCTTACGGCAGCCTTTACCCCAAGTTCACGAATTTGCTGGTTATTGCGATTGCATATTCGTGCATTGCGCCATTGATCCTTGCATTTGCTACCATCGGTCTGACCCTGTACTACATCAGTTACCGCTACAATCTGCTGTATGTCTGCTTGAATAAGATCGATACTAGGGGTGAGAACTACAAGCGTGCCTTGCAGCAGATTCCAACGGGGTTGTATCTGGCCGAGCTCGCGCTTATCGGGCTCTTCAGCGCACGAAAGGCGACTGCTCAAACCATTTTGATGGTGGTACTTCTGATTCTCACAGCAGCGATCAACCTGGTGCTAGACCGCATTCTTCGCCCTCTGGAGCTCTACCTTGGCCTCGACACGCTACAAGAAGCTGAAGTCCCTCTCCTGGCCGAAGAGGACAACGTGCCGACCGACGACGAAATCGCTCTGCACATGTCAGCCCACAATCGTCGACTTGGACTTCAGCAGCATCTTGGCAAGGGAATTGCAACTCGACTTTCAGAGTTCTTCGACACCTTCATCACATCTGCTCGCGATCAAGTGAAAGGCTGGCTCGCCACGCCAGATCGTGAAGATGACACCCCAGCCCCGAGTGATGAGGAGCTGGCCAATGCTTACGAGAACCCTGCTTTCACGTCCAAGACGCCCAAGCTTTGGCTGCCTAGGGACAAGTCGGGCGTATCGAAGGATGAGATCAGGGAGAATGAGGAGGTTGGCATCCAAACCACAGATGACGCAGCGGAGATCGATGAGAACGGGAGGCTGCAGTACATGAGGGACTTTGAGCATGTGCCTATCTGGAAGAAGCCAAAAAGCTTGTGAATTGTCTGATGGAAGAGCCTCTTGAATCTAGGGCTGTATCTTTTCTTTTCGAAAACGTGTCTTGAAATGATGAGCTCTGGAAGCTCTATTTACTATGTAACGAAGCAACACATCTGAAGCATTTCTTTACGCAATTCGATTGATTTTGGGTCGCCATTGTTCATCGGTTCATGCTTAACGGATTTGCTCGCATCAGAGTTTGAGTTGTCTCCTAGCGTCCTTTGATTGAAGCAAGACAATGTCACGCCTCTTCATAACGGGAATCCTGCCGAGTAGCTAATGCAACGATCTACAAGCGATGCATCAGGCTCTAGGCAGCACTGCCCCTCAGTTAGCTCTCCACCCACTGCATCTCTCCATGAATGTAAGGTATTTATCCCAAGTACAAGGCTCTCTCTTCAGTCTGCCGAATTAAAATCCTATTCCACCAACAAATCATCAAAGCTCCACCACCATGGCCGACGAACCTTTCACCCTCATAGAAGAAACAAGGGAGAGAGGCCCGCAGCACCTCTTCGACAATGTTGTCGACTCGTCATCCGCGAAGATGGCCGACCACGACCTTGTGTACCTCGCAGCGCTGCGTAAAGCCAACCCCGAAATGATCGTGACATGTATCCCAGCATTCAACGTCAACCTCCGCTCCTTCGCCGCGTCTGGATTCGCTACTTGCGAGCTCGACACCGAGACCGACTCCTTCGCCAGCTGGAGAGGCTATGTCTCTCCCGCCGTGCGTTCCGACAAAGGCCATCTGGGCGAGCAGATCCATTTCGCCAAATACCACTACAAGTGGAACAACGAAGACTTCATCCTCTACACCGTCGGCAACGTGCAATACGTGCTCAAAGAACGCCTCCCATCCGAACCCCCCCTCGGCCCCTCCCACCTCACCGACAAACTCATCACAACCATCGGCGCCTGGCAAGACAGCAGCCTCAACCAAACCGTCCTGGTCTACGACGGCTACTGGCAACGCAGCAGCGCGCTCTGGCAAGCCGCGCGCGACGCCTCCTGGGACAAAGTGATCCTCCCCCCGCGCATGAAACACGACCTCCAAACCGCTGCGAGCAAATTCTTCGACTCCCAGCCCATCTACGCCGACCTCGGCGTCCCCTGGAAACGTGGCCTGATCTTCCACGGCCCGCCAGGCAACGGCAAAACCATCTCCATCAAAGCCCTCATGCACTCCCTCCTCTTTGAGCGTGAGCACCCAATCCCAGCGCTGTACGTCCGCAACGCGCCCAACGCCTTCCACATCCGCAACGTCTTCGCCACGGCGCGGCGGCTGGCGCCCTGCATGCTCGTGTTGGAAGACGTGGAGACGATCGTGACGGCGCAGACGCGGAGTTACTTCTTCAACGAACTGGACGGGCTGGAGAATAACGATGGCTTGTTCGTTGTGGCGTCGACGAATTTTCTCGAGCGCTTGGATCCCGGGCTGTCGAAGCGGCCGAGCAGGTTTGATCGCAAGTATGAGTTTTCCTTGCCGGGGGAGGGGGAGAGGAGGCTTTATTGTGAGTTTTGGAGGGGGAAGTTGAAGGGTAAGACGGGGGTTGAGTTTCCAAGGAGGCTTTGTCCGGCTATGGCGGGGATTACGGGGGGGTTTTCTTTTGCGTTTTTGCAGGAGTGTTTTGTTGCTACGTTGTTGGGGCTTGCGAGGGATGAGGAGGAGGATGAGGGGAGGGGGTTGGAGAAGTTGAATGTTGGTGGTGAGGATGATGATGATCTTGAGCGGTACGTGCTCTGGCGGGCGTTCAAGGCGCAGGCGGAGGCGTTGAGGAAGCAGATTGAGGATGGTGGTGAGGAGGTTGAGGGTGGGATGCAGGACAGGCATGCTTGCCAGTCTATGGAAGCACAGGACAAGGTGGCTCAAGTCTTGGAGCCTGTGGAACAGATCGGTGGCCTCGCGCAGCCGGGTATGCTTCCTGAGCTTCCCTCTTGGTTCGGAAAGACGAGGGTGATAAATTCTTCTGCTTTCGCACTGGTGTAGGGTTGGTCAAGATGGCCTGCTGCTTTCTTCTGCGAATACGTTGGAAGTGGACTCCCAATGGGCCGCAAGGCGGTAGATGTTGTTGATTAAACGGCACAATACCTCATGAACTTAGTTAGCGTGTTTGCTCGCCTCGGAGCCAGTTTTGCGTTGCGATCTAATAACATGCTGAATTGGGCGGCGATCAAGTAGATTTTGTTTTAGATTGATAAGAACGTACCATATATCTCAATCCCCCAGTCCACAAAACTGTACACAAATCTACACCTTCCGATTCCTACAACCCCCAACCTCAACCTCAGCCACCTTCTCCGCCTCACCACTCTCCACCCCACTCACTTGAACCCCACTCACATCAACCCCCTTCTTCCTCTCCGCCGCCGTGACAGTCTTCTTAAACTTCGCCTCAATCTCCTCCTCGGTAAACCTCCTCGTCTTCGTCCTAAGCATATCCGCCAACTCCCGCTGACTCATACCGATCTGGTCGCCCATGGGCACGAGGCAGGCGGCGAGGTACATGTAGTCCTTGCGCATGAGCTTGAACGTCATCATGAGGTAGTCGATGTTGTGGAATACGAGGGCGCGGCCGTCGCGGTAGGCGGCTTTGCTTTCCAGGAAGTGCACGGGCTGCTCGCGCCAGTGGCGGCGCGGGTTGAGGTGGTGGCCTGTGTGGTAGCCGTCGTTGAAGCAGAAGCGATTGCTCTGGGAGGGGAGGTTAGTGGGGTGGGAGGGGAGGGAGGGGGCGGTGGGGACGTACTGGCACGTCGACTAGGGTGATGCTGGAGCGGAAGTCGGAGTCTGGTTCTAGCTCGTCGACGAGGGCGTGTTGGCCCCAATTTCCGATCATGAGGCCAAGTCGAAGTAGGCAGAAGGGGATGAGCAGGACGAAAGTCGAGGCGCGCGCGTTGACGTGTGCGGTCATGAAGTACAGGAAAGCGTAGGCTCCGTATTCGGATGCGGCGGACTGGAAGGCCAGTTTGTAGTTCTTCTTGCGCGCGAAGTAGAGTGGCAAATCGAGCCAGATGAGGAACAAAAAGCGGCCGACGTAGTGCGCGAAGTGCCAGATATCGTCTCTCTGATAGCGCAGCGTGGAAGAAAGATCGTTTGGCCCGTTGCCTTCGACGTGATGGTGCTTGACGTGGTGGTAGTAATACGAGTCCCAAGTGTGGCCCATCAGAGGCTCCAAGACGTAAGGGAAGCAGAAGTCGAAGACAGCCCAGTCTTTGGCGAGCACGCCACCGTTGTGGATGTGGTTGTGCATCAAGAGGGTGAACGAGCCTGCGCACCAGAATGTGAAGGCCGTGTGGATGATTCCGTGGATGTAGGAGAAGTTGTAGAAGAGATACACCGCACTGGGAAAATTGACGAATGTATACAGGAGAATGTGCGTGAGGAAGACGACATCAGCTGGGTGGCGGACGATGCTTGAGGCCAGTCTTGTATATGGCCGTACGATGTATTCGTTGATGATGGGCGGGATGTCCTTGTCGTCCCAAGTTACGAAGACTGTAGGCTGGAATTGGGCGTGTGTCGGATCATTCAGCGCTCTCAGACGATCCAGAGCGCCTTTGTCGGTCTTTAAAGGTTCCGTATCATATTTCATCGCATTGTCAATTTTTTCGGATTCTGCCGGGGTTTCCAGATCTTTTGGTTGTGTTTGATGGCCAGCCTTGTCGACATCGTTGAATAAATTCTGCAATACTACAATATCCGGCTCCGTGAGATAAGGATGTATGGTCGAAGCCATCGCTTATGATGGCCCGGTGAAAATGATTTAAATGGCAGTTATATTCAAAATGGCTAATTGGAAAAGAAAGAATGGTGAGAGAGAAGTCGGTGTTATTAAAGGAGGCAGCATTCCAAAAGGCCGTGCGGATCTACGAATTTCAAAATAGCATGAGGGTCTAGCCGTCTAGCAAGTCGAGCCCTGCTCTCTCTCCCTCTCCGGCGCTCGCCATGGTCAGAAACTCCGGCAGTCGGTCAGCGAGGAGGAAAAGCTTCCAGTGCAACTTGTCTTGTTTCGGCACTGACCACGAGTCCACAATTATTGTGGGTTTCGTTGGAAAGATTAAGCGCGTCGAAGAGTTGATTTGTCCCCGCGTCCTGCGCTTTTCAAGAGGTGATGGTGTTGATATGCAGCTAATACAGTCAAAGTGACTGAGAAGGAATATTAATTGCCAGAATACTCGTTGGAGAGGTATCAAAGTCTTAGAGCGTTTTTATTGTCAAATCTTTCTCTCGGCGTTGCTTCAACATCGCCCAAAGAACAAACTTTCGGCAAAGTGGCTGGACAAGAGCTTGTCTGTGTTCAAGCAACAACATTTCAACTTCTTCCCTAGGCAATATCTCCTATCCAAGATTATCCCACCACGGGGTATATCGCCTACCAAAACTTGTGTAATCGCCAACCTCGCGTTCCACTCGAACTCTGCTTCGAGAACTCAGTTTTGGCTCCAGTTTGATGAGATCATGGGCAAAATTGTGGAATCATTCGAGAAAACGAGATAGATCACAAACGCTTGCTGAATCAGTATAAAGGTGATACGCATTGGAACATTTGCAATGGCAATTATTCATATCTGCCTTCAAAGACTTATACTTTTACAAGATTACTGATTGCACACGTTATTTATTCGCCACGAACCATGTCCGATCGAAACTCTCCAAGCCCAAAGCAAACCAGCCCAGACACCGAATCCGATGATTGTATCAACGAAGAATTCCAAAAATTCTCAGATCGCCGTGCAGAAGTCATCCAAGAACGTTTCAATGACCGCCTCTCAATCGAAACTGCTGCATCGCAGTTAGCTCTAGCCACGATTCCAGATCCGAACGTGGATATAGGTGGCTGGGAGGACAACCTCTGGGACTTATGGAGGACCATACTCATGTTTCTTGAGAAAATCCCAAGTGGTGCCCGGAAGGCTGCTGGTCTTATTATTGCAATCTCTGAGCTTCCTCCTGCTCGTACCGAATCGGGAGCGTAGCTCGTCATAGATGAGTGGAGGCGTGTCTGGGAGGATATACCTGCGCTAGGGTGGGAGATGAGGGAGCAGTGGAATGGTGAGTTACCTGGACCGGCATGGTATGACTTGTCTGTTAGTAGGATTGAAGCAACTGACAATTACTTCAGACGAGTTTCCGTCCGATCTTCCAGCACGAGAAACGGCCGTCGAGTACTTCGTAGCGCGGAGCTTCGTCATTGCAGCGCTGATGAACTACGACGAAGAACGATTTCGCTATGGTTTGCACATGCTGTGGACTTGTCGAGAAGCCTTGGAGACACCGCTGCCATCTCACGAGGTGGATTGCTTCATTCCAGGCGCGGCGAAGCTCATCGAGGTCGCAGGTGAGAGGATCTGCTCCTGGCATTACGAGTTTGAGTCTGGATCTCTGGTGGGTGCTCCTGGTAAGGGAGGCCCGTTGTGGGATGGATTGTATTGGTTCTGCAGAGAGCGGTGGGACTTTTGGCAAGGTAGATTTCTTGAGTTGGCTGATGACGATCGGATATGGAGCGTAGCTCGAGAGAAGGCCAGGGATGCTGGGGTGGCTATGAGAGAAATAGGCAAAGCTGTGTACACGAATATGTGAATGGTCCGTGGCGATTTGTAGAAATGGGCGATTCTTCTTCGCGACCTATACAACCAACTGGATAGATACCCGCGATTTCATGAACGCATCCTCAAATTCGTCTGTACCAATTTCATCTGCTTTTATATTGGTTGTGAGAGATGTAGGCTGGTGAACGAAATCCGTACATAGTAGGAAGAAAGCAGGTCGAGTAGCATATGGAAAGCAATCCATGTATCAAGAAAGCGACCTGTACAATAATACCTTATGAAAAGCGCCTGACACGTGAATATTCTGCACTAGTGGCCCGATCGAATTCTCGCATTCCTTCGTCGCGTTGAAGGAATGGCCGGCGTCAGCTGAACATAGCTCCATCCTGGTCTATTTGACGTCTCGCGAAAACACAGCCACACCCTACATCTTACAAAAACCTGTTTCCGTGATCCCTTGCTGTCTCTGATATATACCAGCTACAACACCTCCAGACGGACCACCACACCTGTCTCTATCACCACTTCCATCCAGACCGGTCCCACACCACCTACTACGGAGGTAACAACATACCGACATCCAACTCAAACACCATCCAAAATGTCCCAACTCGCCCCTTTCAACCCGCCTCTAGGCCCCCAACCCGCCAACCCAGCCTTTTACTCCCCCACCGAAAGCACTCTGCAAATGAAAGAGAAAATCCTCTCCCTCTCCGGCGACAGCTTCACCATAACCACCGCCACCGGCAGTCCCGTGTGCCAATGCACGGGCAAAGTCTTCTCGCTGCACGGCACCAAAGCCTTCACGGACATGCAAGGCGGGGAGCTCTTCACTGTGAAGAAGAAAATGCTGGCCTTGCACAAGAGTTTCGTGTGTGAAAGCCCTGCGGGCCACAGTTTTGAGGTCAAGGGACATTTTTCTATCGGCTCGAGTAAGAGTAGTGTGCATTTCAAGAATGCGGCAGATGGGAGGGAGGTGCAGTTGGATTTGAAGGGGGATTGGTTTGATAGGAGTGCGTCGATTACGTTTGAGGGGAGGCCGGTGGCGGATGTTAAGAGGAAGTTTTTCAATGCGAGGGAACTGTTTGGCGATAAGCAGACGGTGAGTCTTCCTGGGTCTTCTTGATATTTGTGATGTTGTTGAATATTACTTGGGTTTCGTGTCATTTTGCTTTGGGACTCGAGCTAATTTTATCCAGTACTTCGTCACTGTGGCGCCGAACGTCGATCTGACCTTGATCGCGGCAATTTGCGTCTGCTTGGACGAGCGCGAGAATGAGAAGTGATGAGGAAGCATCAACGGAAGCTACAGCGGCAGAAACGGGCAGAATGCTTAATGACCTAATGATACGACGTTTGTTTGGTATGGGAAGCTGCTGGTTTGGTTTGATGAATTCAAAGTAGCATTATTCGCTCCTCATGTGCTGCCTTGATATCAGATGTACCAGAAAGTACCAGGTCTCATGAACTACTTCGGCCATACTTCAGCTTCTTCTGTTTTACGCAAGCTTTTATACCAGCCCCTAACAAATCCGAACGCCTTCACCGCCTACATTGCCTCCTCACTAAACGCCCTTGACCCAGTCCATACCACTCTTGATATCGCCATACCAAGCCATGAGAATATCCTCAT
The DNA here is from genome assembly GCA_001931905.2 of Cladosporium sp. IMV 00045. NCBI lineage: Eukaryota > Fungi > Ascomycota > Dothideomycetes > Cladosporiales > Cladosporiaceae > Cladosporium > Cladosporium sp. IMV 00045. Next base: position 26,319 of record MSJI02000180.1, read on the forward strand.
AGTAGTACGACCTCGGCTTCCACTGACCACGATCGCCCGCCTTGGGCAAAATGCCCTCGCCAGCCTTGACATACGTGCTGGTCAAATTCAGGACCGGCAGGCTTTTCATTTTCTGCTTCTCCGCCTGACTGCACCGCGGCACGACTTGCGACACGCCTTCTTTCTGCATCTGCTTGAGGATTCGACACACCATCTGCGCGGTGGCGTCTGCGCCGAGGGTCCAGGAGGCATCCACGTAACCAATTGTCATGGCTGCGTTGGGCAGGTCTTCCAGCATGACGCCTTTCCAGAAGTACTTGTTGCCAACGTCGTATGGCACGCCGTCGACGGAGACTTTCATGCCGCCGGCGATTTGGATTTTGAGACCCGTGGCGGTGACGATGATGTCAGGGTGGAGTTCTTGTCCAGACTGCAGCTTGATGGTGTCTTCGGTGATGGTGTCGATGATCCCGGTTGCGATGCTGGATTTTCCCTCGCGTAGGGAGGCGTAGAAGTCGCCGTCTGGGCAAAAACACAGGCGCTGTTGGAAGACGTTGTATTTCGGGGAGAAGTGGGGATCGACGGAGCAGGTGGGTGGCAATTCCTTTTTTGCGGCTCCTTTCACCATTTTCTTCGCGGTGTCTGGGCAGTACTTGAAGAATGTGACGAGCAGGAAGGGTATGAGGATCCATTTGAAGCGGATGAGTCGGTAGGCCAGAGCGGCTGGCAACCATGCTCGCATGAATTTCTCGGCTTTGTCTTCTGTTGGCTGGGAGAGAAGGTAGGAGGGGCTACGTTGGAGCATCGTGACATGGCTTGCATCCTTCGCGAGGACTGGTAGCAATGTCACAGCCGTAGCACCAGAGCCGATGATGACTATGTTCTTGTCCTTGTAGTCCAGGTCTTTCTTCCAGAACTGAGGGTGCACAATTTCACCTTTGAAGTTGTCGATGCCGGGAATGACTGTCTGCAATGGCTGCTCGTAGTCGTAGTAGCCCGTACAGAACTGAGCCCATCGAGCGCGGATCGTCTTCTTCGTTGAGCCATCAGCCGTGACATCGAACTTCCATGCCTTCTCCTCGCTTGACCAATCAGCCGCGTCAACCCTGTGGTTGTAGTGAATTCGCTTGTCGATGCCGTACATCTCTGCAGACTCTTTGACATATTTGATGATAAGGTCGCCTTGGGCAATGGAGGTAGTCTCAGTCCAGGCCCGCCAGGGAAATCCGAAGGTGTAGAGATCAGAATCAGAACGGAGACCAGGGTATTGGAATAAGCTCCAGGTGCCGCCCATTTCGTGCCTTCCCTCCAGAATGATATAGCTGAGTTCAGGGTTGCGCTCTTGCAGACGATAAGCACAGTCAATTCCAGAGATGCCAGCACCGATGATGACTACATCGTAGTCTGCTGTGGTTTGTATTGACGCCATCGTAGTGGTGAGTGGCGGTCAGGAGTACTGCGTTGCCTATAGCCTACGAGAATGAGAAAGTGGGTGGCCCGTATTATTAGGATAACGTCAATGAAGCAGAGCTGGGAAGCAGAGAAGACTGACACACTCCAGCCCCAGGTAAGGAAGTGAAGTGAATGATGGGAAGGTCAATAATAAGTAGACTCCAGACATCAGCAGAATCTCAACGGAGCCTCGGCTCGGATCTGGGTTTATGTACGAGGGTACGAGCTCACGAATGGAGGATCGCCCTTCCCCGGCCCCACACTCATCTCCATCGCTGCCACAGCTGCCGGGTGGCGTGTCCCGACCACCGTTGCACATTTTCTGCATAAGGTAGGGATATCATGCATAGATCTTTGCGTTATGCATTGCGCTCACAGGTCTTTCCACGCCCTCACGCCCATCTTATCTTGAGCCAAAGGATCTTAGCAGGCAGGCGAATAGAGGTACATGCTACTTCCAGGCAGGTCAGTCGAGATTGATACCTCACTTCTTAAACAACGATCAGACAGATTGACGGTTCGCACTGGAGAAGCGTAGAGTTCAGGCACGACTGACTTCCTCATTGTACACCAAAAAGCATTCATGGTTGATAGTCAAAGTGATACCCTTCTCACGACAAAGAATCTAGATCAACGCATAGACGTTTCCCGACGTACTCCTGCGCTGGACTACCGTCCTAAAACATGAAGCAACAGCCTACTCCTTCCCGAAATGCATCGTCTGTCCAATGAATTGCCTGTTGTTGGAGCCGCCACTTTGGTTATAATTGTGCTGAGTTCCGGTTCCGGTATTGACATTCTGCGGTCCAGTGCCATAGTGATTAAAAGCACCACTATCCTCCTGCAAGGATGGCTCGATCTCTGACAGCTGGGAGATTCCATCCTCCAATTTCTGAGATCGCTTCTCGATCTCGGCCTGGAAGAAGCGACTGGTCTGAAGAAGTTGCAATTTCTCGAGCATCTCTTTCATGAGTTCCTCTACCTTCTTCTTCCTCCCTGGCATCAAAGACTTGGCCGCCTTCTTATACCGCTCAAGCCACTTGGCCTCGTCGCCTGGTACGACTTTCTCGAAGATCTCCTTCAATGCTTCTGCATTTTCTTTGCATTTGAGCATCACCGGTTTCACAGCTTCGGTGGTCGCTTCGAGCTCGCGCTTCTGGTCGGCATCTGTTGAAGCTTCGTAGTCTTTTGCCAAGCCTTCTTGGACTGTCTTGCAGCCTTTCACGATGTTGAGCACCAGTGGTACATTCAAGGCGACAGCTCGAAACGCTTCGTGCAGGCCATCGGCGTCATTTGCTGCGTCGTAGAGACTTCGCGAGGTCTCTATGAGGGAGATGACGGACGAGATGAGGCCGACGATGGTGATGACTTCTGCGCCAGACATCTTCAAAATTTGAGGGACGGCAGGTCGATCTTTGTTTCGTGGCGTCTCGGTTTGGAAAGAATTTGGGATGCCTACGAACGAGATTCAGCCGCATGAGTCCGACATTCTGAGCATCTAATATATATGTGTTAAGGCTGGCGGCTACAGCAAGTTCTGGATTGGCTGGTATCCTAGCTCGCAAATTCACCAGCTCACGCCACTAGGCCACCAAAACAAGTACTCGCGATACTGACAAGGCTGAGCGCGAGGCTGAGTGCATCAAAAACGCCGGGTCAGCAGACAAGTAGAGGTGAGATTATCAAATGGCTTCGGACAGCATGTCTGATGGTTTCCATCGCGACTGACACCTACACTATCCATCAAAGGGCGCCCTATCACCACTACAGCGCGACCGTCTTAGCCAGGGCGCTCAACGATGCAAGTGGTTGTATCGAGGTACCTCTTCTCGAAAGTATCTTGACAAGGCAACCATCAGTCCAGCATGGACACCGGCAAGCAGGTCCATTATGAGCATACTCATGGCTCGCACAATGTTCAATGCAACGCACAATACCAAAATCACTACCATCCATCACCTGGTAGGTGACTAGTCGTAAAGACACAACTGACGTAGTGATAGCGAGGAAGCCCGAACCGCCTGTGCCGATCTCGACCGTGCCGTTTGTTCGCAACCCGAATTTCATCGAACGCGAAGAGTGGCACAAACTAGTGGATAAACTATCAACGAGCACAGCACACTCCTCCAAGGTTGCACTAGTCGGCCTTGGCGGTAGTGGGTAAGTGCAATGCTCCAGGAACAAGATATTACCAGACTTACGTTTCCCAGTAAATCGCAACTTGCATCCGAATACTGTCACCACATCTGGAAGCCAGCATGGGACCCTCAATCTTCGAACATCTGGGTCCTTTGGGCTCATGCAAACAGCTCAGCCCGCCTAGAAGAAAGCGTCCAGGACCTCGCAGAGAAAATTGGGATACACAGACACAACGACCGGGACGCGAACATCTTTCAGCTGTTCCATGCCTGGCTCAGTGATCCTAGCAGACGTTGGCTCTTGGTACTGGACAACATGGACGAGCTGGAAGTCTTGTTCGGCGGTCCTCATTCGGGAGAAGCAGAGCCTAATGAGGGCTGCCATCGTGCTGCAAAACGCCCGGTTGATTACTTTTCTGTCCCATCCCATGGTCATGTCAAACTAACTACGCGGTACAAGCGAGCGGCTTCTAGATTCATCGACGAGGGTGACGGCGGCAGCAGCATCAAGATTGGCCCCATGAAAGAATATCAAGCAGTGGCCCTGCTTCGGAAGAGAGTTGAAAACTACAGCCGCAAGGATTTGCAAGACATAGCCACTGATCTCGGGTACGTGCCCCTTGCCCTCGTGCAAGCAGCAGCATACATGCAGCAAAAGCCATGCTCAGCCGAGTAGTATCTTAACATGCTGAGGGAAAGTGACCACTCTAGGGGCGCGGTGCTAAATTCACGAGCCGACTCAGAGGATGCTCGAGCGGAATTGATCCTCTATACTTGGTAGATCACATTCGAACATATTCGTCGCATCAGACCCTCAGCTGCCGACCGCCTATCCGTAATGAGTTTCTTCGACCACCGGAGCATTCCAGAATGCCTGTTAGCGAGTGAGGGCGCCAGTAAATGCACGAGAAGCGCTGGTGAAGTACACGATTATCTCGCAGGAGACCTCCAGACATTGCACAGCTTCGATCTCGTCTCCTCGAAACCTCAAGGCAAAGAGTATGAGATGCATCCTCTGGTATCGTTTGCCGTGAAGAGCTGGCTCAACGCATCTGGACACAATGAGCACTGGCACGAACAAAGCTTGAGTAACCAATGCTCAGCCTTGCCAGCCCATGGACACTTTGAACACTGGCCACAGTGGCAGATCTTATACCCTCACATGTAATTGGCGATGCAATCACTGGCCGAAAGCCGAGAGGCAAAGCTCAACAAGGCATCGATACTCAACGGTGCAGCCGATTATCTGTGCGTGCAAGGCTTTTACAATACCGCCGAGACTCTGTCAAGGGGATGTCTTGCTATCAGGACAAGTTTGCTCGACAAGGAAGCCCAGGAAACTTTTGATACGGAGAGTAAACTGGGCTACTTACTGATGGATAGTGGTAAATATGATGCAGCGGAAGAAACATGGCAAGCGGTGTGGCGTAAGTGCAAGACAACCTACGGTGAAGAGCACGTCGAGACTCTGATGGCTCTTTCAAATCTGATGCGGGCGCTGCGTAACACTGGCAAGTGCGCTACTGCTGAGGATCTCGGTCATCCGGCCTTGCGCGTTTGCGATGAAACCTTCGGGCGCGGGCATTGGCTTACGATAGGACTTTCGGTCGAATTGATCAACGTATTGTGCCACCTAAAGAAGCACAAAGAAGTCGACCACTTGAATGCTCGGCTACTCCAGGATTTTGCAGCATCGACGCAAAGTGAACAAGATCGTGACGTGGTGTACGGTGCTCTCGAATTCGCGGATTCTTTATTTGCGCAAAATCGAGTGAAAGACGCAGTCAGCATGTATCGCTGGGCACTGGCAAGTCAACAATCATCTTTGGGAGACGAACATCCGGACACGCTGTATACAGTTTACGCACTGGCATTTGCGATGCGAAGACACGGGGAATTGAACGAAGCTGACGATCTTATGCGACAAGCACTGAACGGAAATGAAAAGGTTTTGGGAACGAACAACAAGTGGACATTGCTGAGTATGCACGAATTGGCAAAGATATGCAAAGATCTTGGGCAGTATCAAGAAGCTCTCCGCTTGACAGACTCATGCCTCGAAAGGTCAGTGAACCTTCTTGGAGCTGATGACCCTTTGACAACTTCTTCACGACAATTGAGGAACGAGTTGGCAAGAACAACGGAGAGTTTCAGTGGCGCTGGAGTGAACCGGAGGTTATTTGACCTTGGCCGAAACTCAAAGGGCCTGAACGCTTCAGAAGATCAAGATCAACCGGAGAGGGGGTCGAACGACAATGATACTCCTCGCCCAACGAATCACCAACACGGAGGATCACGAAACGCTCGAGGAGTCAAGTCGAAGAAAGCTTCCAGAGAGTCGTCTGATCGATGCACTGTACAGTGAAGAAGACAGCCAAGCACGTACATGTCGAAATCACGCATACCCAAGAGTGTTGAACCAAAATTGGCATATCCCACGACACCGAATCTTCAATCAATTCGGTATACAACAGGGTTCAGCCGATCATTATCTCGGCCACCGTGATATGCCAGTGAGACAGAAGAAGACCAACTCCTTCCCAACCCGGCAAAACCGCAAAGCAAACAAGAGAACATCACCATCACGATCACCATGACCACGATCACGACCAACATGACCCACATAATCACATTTGAAAGTCCTCAAAGCCTCAAAGAAAGCAAAGCACAGCAAAGCAGCAAAAAAAGAATCTCTTCACTTCCGATTCATATCTCTCAATCAATCAATGCCACACATCTACAAACCACTATTACTACTAACACAAAAGAAGAGAAAGGAACCAATTCACGGAGCTCGTCTTGTCTACCTGACCGCCCTTTCAATACTGCTGCACTGCACTGCTGCAGTTTTCTGAGCAAAAAGCCAATTTCCACCTTCCACCCAGCAAACTCCAGCCTCAGCCTCCAACTCCGATGCATGCAAGCAATTCATCCATACCCTCCAAATCTCGTGGTAGCAGCAACAGCAGTGGTGACGAGCTCCGAAAATATTCAGAAGTGAAAACACAAGGGGGAATTTTTCAAAAGAAAAAAGAAAAGGCTCTCGATTTTTTCCTTCGTGATCGAGAGCTGATGGTGAGAAATTTGATTGATGCTCCTGTTCTTCGAATTTTTGGAAGGGGGTATTTGATCGTGTGCTTTTGTTGCGGCTTGTGCTGAAATGCCGGAGGGTGAAGGAGGTAGACGGATGAGTTGTTGTCGTCTCCTGATGAAATTTTGGTTTCAAGCTTCGTTCTCTCGATGTCGGTACATACTCGTTCTCTGTTCTTCGGGCCATTTTGAGTTGATGGCCGAACTTTCCCGCCAGGTGTGTAATTTTAGTGAATGCATGGAGATCAATATCACTCGTTCACGCGCTCGTCCGATGACTTCTTAATCTCGCAATCCAGAATCAGAAGGGTTCGGTAAAACGCCGGGTATACTCCTGTCGGTGGTTTTGTGGTGGTATCGTCGATTATCCAAAGCAAAACGCAAGCAAACAAAGTAGGCCAGAAAAGAGCAAGAATGCAAATTTTGGGGTATCCGAAGGGTTGTAGTAATGCAGTAAGGACGCCGCGGACAGGAATGAATTCTGTTGTTCCGTAGGTCGAATAGCATGCATGCAAGAGCAAGTAAACGCTGCAAGGATGATTGATGGCGAGGGTTGAGTGAAAAAGTCAGATGCTTTGATTGCGAAGCTGTTCTTTGCTCTTCGTCTGGTGCTTGAAACACTGGCCAAATCAAAGGCCATTCTCAGCGAGGGTGTTCCGGGAAGCTGGTGTGCGATGGTGAGAGGGGGAGATCGCTCTGGCTGCGGCGATGACTGCGGTAAGGACGAGTGGTCGAAGCGGCGGGAACGGAGCCTTCACGAGGAGATCCGGCGGAGCCACGAGTGTCTGAAGTTGTCGGACGGCGTTGATCTTGCTGCTGCGTGTAGATGTGCGCGGGGCGATGGCCGGTAGCGTAGTTCACGCTGTTGAAAGGCTGCGGTTGCGCCTGGGAATCGCGCATGCTGGCGGGGACATAGCTTGGCTCGCGGTGGCGGTTGCCGCTGCTCGCATGGCCGAGGGTGGCGTCGCGGATGTTCTCGGCGCTGGGACGAGTGGGTCGAGAGGTGCCCAAGTTGCGTGATTGCTGCTGGGTGTGATTGACGCGGGAGTCGTTGCTACGGCGAGGCTGCCCATTGTTGGGGCTGGTCTGACGTCCACTGGAGCCACCTGATTCGCCGCCACTGCTGACAGCGCGCTCCTCAAGATCGAGGCTGTTCATGGCTTCTCCAATGCCGCGAGTTGACGGCGAGCGGAGGGTGGTGCTGCCGCTGCCGCTGCTGGAGGGCGGTGGCATGTAGGCCGGGTCTTCGAGACGCTTCTCCTCGTCAAGCTGCTGCTTCTCGGTCCAGCATCCCTGCCAACAATTGCGCCAGTCTCCGACAAGGTAATTGAAGAGCCAGCGCTCCAAGTTCAAGCATGGTCCAATGCAGATGGAGAGGTTGTTCAAGTCCATGCGGTTGCGCTCTTGGTGTGAAAGAAGCAGGCTGAGATGGCATGTGATAGCGAATAGGAGGTAGTAGTTGAATGGCGGAAGTTCCGAGAGTGCATCGCGCAGCTTCTGCGGAGCCGGTTGACCCATCATGTTGAAGTTCGGGTTGTCCTTCTGAAGCTCAACAGCCAGAGAGTGCTGGAGCTCTTGCGGGAAGATCTCGCTCGGAAGTTCGCGCAGCCACGTCTTGAGCATGCTGCCGATGGTGTTCGGGTCATAAAGCTCTTGCTCCGAGAGGAGGTCGACGTCCAATTCCTGGTCGAAGCGGCGCTGCCAGTGCTTGACCTGCGGGCCACTTCCCGGCACGCGGTACAAGCCTTCAGACTCGCAGTTGAGGTTGAGGTAGTCAATGCAACGCCATGGCAGACTCGGCATCCAGTATTCGGTCTTATCCTTCGAGGCTTCAATCCTCTTTGAAATCCTGGTAACTCGGGTCTGCTCGACTAGCGGCAGTGTGATGACCTTGAGCACGTACTCCGCATCCGGAATCTCCTTCTCGCTGTGACTGCTGCTGCGCGCCATCTTGCCTAGGCGCGTGAGAAACATGCCACCACCTGTCTTGGCCTTGCCAAGCACGTTCTTGCTGCCGGAAACGAAAGCATTTGGCTTCTCTTTCGGGCCCTGCATGGCCATGTTGCGGTACTGAGGAGGGGCGTTCTCGTCGCTGTCGTCGAAGACTGCGCGGTCGGCAGACTTGCCACGAGAATCCTTGTTCTTGCTCTTGGAGCCGAACATATTCATGTCTGCGTTAGGCCAGTTGCCTGTGAGGGGTGCGGAGTTTGGTGGTTGTTCACCCGGAGGTGGTGGATATAGACCGCTCGGTTTTCGTTGTTTCGATTGTGAGTCGCTTCGTATTGAGCGTGATCTTGTGAGAGGGTTGCGAAAAGGCTTCTCCTTCTTCCTGGTCGTGCTGTCTTCGCTCGGTTGGCGTGTAGGCTGTGGCCTTGACTCTGCCTGACTTGCGCCTGTTGAAATTGTTAGTGATGTTGCTCTTTTGGTGAATGCAAATCTCGACAATGTCAAATAGGCTGTTGCTTGCGAACAGACCACAGTGTTTCAGCACTGAACAATGGTATGTTGCAATGTTGAAGCGAGCTGTGGTGTTGAAGCGAAGAGCAGAGTGAGCGTCCAAGTGACGAGTAGATATTGCCATTGTCACAAGCTCGCCGTCGCGCAATCTGCTAGCTGCACTTCTGCTTTGGGAATGAAACACGTGCTTCACCGGTGTTGAAGTTCTGGCATGTGAATGAAATCTTGTGCATACCTTCATTTTGTCCTTTGGCAGCGCCGTCCGCACTGCTCACCAAGCTGAGCTCCGGCGTACTACCCGGCGCCTTTCGCAGGTGGTAGATCTTGGACATGCTGCTGCTCTCAGGCAGCCGACCTTCCTGCTCCTGCATCTGGCGCGGCTGTTTATTTGTGTCTCGTTGTTGATCTTGCGAACTCCTCTCTCTGGATCTCTCCCTGGAGACCTCTCGTGACCGGCTCTTGAGGGTGTTGAGGATGCCTTTCGGGGCGCTCGTTTTTCGCGACGAAGGGGATGAGTCTGGCGGCGAGGCAGGGAGTGGCGGCAGTGATGTGAGGCCGACTCCTCCGTCAATGGTCGACAAGTCTATGCCCTCGAGGGCTATCGGGCTGCTAATGGGACGGTCGGGAGGGGCATGCCTGTCGTCTACGGCCGTGAGGTTGATGGTCAGTTCCTTGGGGTTGCCGTGTCGTGGCATTATGGTTCGGAGATCGGCGGTGCGGGAAGCGATGTGGTGCATGGGTCCACGCCGGTGTGGGTACAGCCAGCGACCCTTGGGATAGCGAGCTCCTAGCGTCAACGGGGCGTTGGAGGCAGAGAGCGAGGAAGGGCGCGTGCGTGCGTCAAGCACTCATGGGACGCGCGATATGTCGACGACTATTGTGCTGCTACATGCGGGCAGCCGCTGTCAGTCAGGGTGCAGCAGATTGGCGGCGGTGGTGGTTGATATTGACAAGCGAGGGGAGGGTGGAGGTGGAGTGCGTTGTCAAGTCCTCCCACTGGCTGGCTTGCTGGCTGGCCGCATTGGTTGGCGGCTGCGTAACAATACCGCCGACTAGCTGGCGGTGTGAGGACAAAGAACACCGCAACAACGACAACGACAACACAACAGGGACGTACATTTCTGCTGCAATCTGCACTCCAAACAAAAGCAACAAGATGCAGCTATGCGGACGTGCTTATGGGGTATGCGCGAATGGCGCTCTTCTTGCCTGCAATATCCGGCGATGTTAAGATATTAGGCGCTTCGTCCTGCGCGGCTGCGTCTAGCGGTGGGCGTCAAATCGTGTCAAGTCGTGTGTTGTTGGGATGTTGCTGGTGTGAAGGAAAGACCAAGATCAGACGGAATACGTCTGGCAGAGGCAAGGCGAGTATGGAAGTCGCCGAAAAGAGATGAGAAGTGAATGGGAGTCGTACAATCCACGCGGCCCGGTCGATGAGGCGTCTCAGCTGGTCGTCCTAATGAGGCAATTGTCGTTCCGATGAAGACGATTTAGAAATATTGTACGACACTGGCTGAGTGAGATAGGAAACAACAATAACAGTGATTGACCGAGAGAGGAGAGGAGGAGGGAACAACTACAACTCCATCAACTGTGGCTGCGCGAGTATTCATACATCCAACACTTTGTATCCCTTTGACCGTTTTAAGGAGAGACTAGTGTAGGCGTTTAGGCAGAGAGCCTACCTTACTTGCACCTATATACAACATCCAACATGCTTCGTCCATCGTTGTCTCTGCCAATGCCATAGTCGTGATCCACACAGACCGTCTCCTCTCCGCGCGCTTATCGCACTCTCATCATCCTCGCCAGCGCGCACAAACATACGCACGCACGCACGCCGCGCACATACTTCCCTTGCCTTGTTCCCTTTCCCATCTGCAAGTCATGCCGCTAAAACCGAGACGAACTCCCCTGTTGCACGCGCTCGGCTCTACCCGCCAGCCAACTTCACTAACGCGAACCCAATCAGGTACCGACAAGTCTCGCAGGTCCCTTTTTTCGACATCATAATCACCGTCCTGTGCCGCTCTCCACTTTTTGCTCGTCTGTGTCTCAGAGCCGCGTTCCCTCACTTTTGCACGTCAACTCCTCCAATCCTATCCCCTTTAACCCATCCAATCCCGCGAAACGCGTAGTTCCCTCTCCTGTCTGTCCCTGCACCGCCTCAGCCTGAAAGCCGCAATTTGCGCACGATCCCCCACGGAGCCAGTGGCGTACCACAATTCACCCTCATGTCTCTCGCCGCCGGGCCTGGCAGAGGACGCGTCGCGGGCGACCAGCTACCGGACGACCTCAAGCTCGTCGTCGACAAGCACGTCGCATACGTGCAGAAGCTGGACACCGTACGCTTTTGTTCCTTTTTCCATCCATCAACTGGATCGAAATCGGGCTCGGACTTACGCTGACGCTGTTACTAGCGTCGCGATGAGCTCGAGTACCACCTCACCGAACACTTGAGGGTTAGCGGAGTTTACTGGGGTCTTGTCGCGCTTCACCTTATGCAATATCCCGATGCACTTCCTGCTGAGGGAGTGCTTGACTATGCGCTCAGCTGTTTGTGCGAGAATGGAGGCTTTGGAGCGGCGCCTGGGCATGATGCTCATATGTTGTACACCATTTCTGCCGTACAGATTCTCGCCATGACGGACAACTTCGCGGAGCTTGAGAAGAGGATACCTGATGGCAAGAGGAAGATCGCCACATTCATCGCCGGTTTGCAGCAGTCAAATGGCACGTTCGCAGGCGATGAATGGGGCGAGACGGACACCCGCTTCCTCTACGGTGCATTCAACTCGCTGTCCCTGCTTGGCTATATGCCTCATCAAAGACCAGGTGAAGCTCCTCTGATTGATGTCGATGCTGCTATCTCGCACATCCGGGCTTGTCAGAACTTCGATGGTGGCTTTGGTACATCACCAGGGGCAGAGTCTCACTCTGGTCAGGTCTTCGTGTGCACTGCAGCTCTCACAATCGCTGGTCAGCTTGACTCATTCTTGGGCGAGGAAGGTAAGGACAGACTTGGAGCTTGGTTGAGCGAGCGCCAACAAGCAAGTGGAGGTCTCAACGGTCGGCCGGAGAAGTTGGTAGATGTCTGCTACAGCTGGTGGGTGATCAGTAGCATGGCGATGATTGACCGGTTGCATTGGATTGATTCTGCGAAATTGACGAAGTTCATTCTGGAGTGCCAGGACCCTGAAGAAGGTGGCATCTCTGACCGGCCGGGCGATATGGTGGATGTCTTCCATCTTTGCTTCGGCATTGCAGGATTGAGCTTGCTTGGCCATCCTGATTTGATTGAGATTGATCCTGCATAGTAAGTCTTGACCCTTGATGCCTCGAACATGCTCATTCTGACGTCTTTCAGCTGCATGCCCAAGCACATCACCAGTAAAGTCGCCGGCCGATGAGACATGTCCGCATTAAATGAAAATCATTGAAGTCTCCCAATCGTCCCTGCGCAACATACGACCCACGGCTTTCTCCATCCAGCAATTCTCTTTCAAAATATCTCTTGTAATCTAATAACCCGAGCTGAGCGTCTCAATGAAGCCGGGCTACAATACGAGAGGAAAGAAAACTCCAGTGGGTATTTTTACAGGAATATTTCCAGCGCTGCGATTAACAGGCGTTGGGATACTGGGATCCACCACATCTCTTTTGTTACAATATAATATATTCAGCTGATGTTCGCGTGGAGGCAGCTGGTCATGCATGGCTGTCCTCTATCGCCGGCGACGTTCACTTACAATTTTCTTGGCGGTGAACGTGAGAGAAGCCTTTACCTAGGACCGAACCCTAAAACAAGTATCAATACTCGCCATTGACTACCCTCCTTAAGAAGATTAAATCATGATCAATTTCTATCACGTCGACTTCGAATTCCAAGACCATTTCGTAGACATTCACGCGTTCTTTGTGCACGTGACCGTGTGGTTAGCGCGAGAAGACCAAAGCTTAAACGCACCGCACAATAAGAGCAATGAAGACAGCCAGGAAAGAGCAACTCACCTCACAGCACCCTCACTCGAAATTCGCAAACATTTAACCACCCGCAACTGCCCTCACTTGGCCTCCCAGACACCATCAGCTCATACACCTTCCTTCGACTACTCCCGTCTTACTTTCTCCGCCGCTCTCTCTCTCTCTGTCTCGACTATCGTCCGGCAGGCGGCGAGCTTCCTCCGCTCTTCTCGCCCGCACATTCCTTGGACTCGACATCACCCTCCGCAACCTCCGCTTCTCACCTTCCTGAGCGCTGCCACAATCTCCTGCACTCTCTTCTGTCTTGCGTTGGTCACTCACTGTCCTTGCTCACCTTCTCGCACTCCCTCACCACCAGCCAGGTACACCTCTTGCAGCCAGCTGCTTCCAGCACACACAACCTCACCTCCTCCGTCACTCCTTTCACGCAGACAGACACTCTCCAGCAGCCCTCGCCAGCAAAACACCTCCAATCTGCCAGCCAGGGGGCATCCGCCGCCAGCATCGACCGGCATCACTCGCCTCCCCGGCACCACCACCATCGAAAATGACGCACACGCCCGCAGCCGCTAACACCGGCATTCCACTCCACTGCAACATATGTCCCAAGAAGCCGTTCTTCAGCGATACCAGCCATCTACTTACCCATATAGCGAGCAAGCAGCATCTCAGCAATTACTTCAAATTGAAGGTCCGGGTCAGCACCGACCCGGTTGCTCACAGAGATGTCGAGGACTATGATAAGTGGTATGAGGAGTGGAATTTGGATGATTTGATGCGTGAACGCATGAGCCAGAAGGAGAGGAGAAACAGAGGCTCCGCAGGGAGTGGCCGACGAACCAATGGAGGTGCGTTCACTTTGCAATTTGCCTTACGAGTAATTTGCGAGCTGCCCGACTGACTGCTTTCACAGCAGCACCAAGACCTCAATCCTCCTTACGCAGCGGCTCTGTCCCCGTCTCCATTCCTGTCCCTCGCCGGGAGGCCAGTCTTCGCAACAACCTGCTCGACCCACAGCTTGGGCCTAAGATCAAGAGAGAGCCAAACTCGAGACCATCCACGCCAGGCTTGCTGCCCTCCTACGACATCATGGACGGCACTCGAGGCTACGCGGCTGCCACCAATGGATGGCACCCGACGCCGTACGGCCCATCTCCTTCTCACATCACAACTTCCAACAGCTACGCATCCGATGCTGATGACGATGAGGACGACGATGACGACACCTCTACCTATGGCTACCCGCGACCTCGCATTCCCCGCAAATGCAAGATGAGCGACGAGAACACATCGTGGCCCGGCTCCATGGCAGGTTCTTTTCATGGTTCCGGCTACTTTGGAGAGGAGCAGGACCCCCTTGACCCTCCGAATGACATGGCAAGACTCAAGGGTGACATTTGGCCTGGCATGGATATCTTCGACTCGGCTACGCCGGAGATGCGCCGCAAGCGCAACCAGAAGAAAGCATTCTCGGTCATTGTGCAGCTCCAAGCAACCAGCGAGATTGTCACACCTACCGAGCTCATCTTCGACCATGCTGGAGAGTTCAAGAAAGAACGTGTCATCTCTGGGGAGCCGAACTCGGCTGACAGTCCGTTGAGAGGCGAGACGACACCCGAGCCGGACGAGCCTCCTGTCAAGAAGAGAGCCACTACCCGCCGCCGTCCCAAGACCGTTCTCGCTGAGAGGGATCCCAATGGTGGCCGCAACCTTCGCAGCAACCGTCGCAATGGTGCACACCATCCGTCCTTCGGCAAAGCTCGCTCACACTACATTGACGGCAGTGATGACTTCGACGAGGATGATGGCCTCACTTATGGTCGACACCGCCCAGCACAGCGCCGATCTGGGCTCAGCATTCACCGGGATAACACTGGACCAGACATCACTTTCGACCGTCCTGCGAGCATGAACTACTTGACCGCCAGCTTCCCTGAGCCATTCCCGAGTACTCACACGGAGAGCAAAAACACGCAGTCTGGGTATGGTCGCACCATTAATCAGCTCGGCAACGGTGGCTACTATGCACCGCTGCCGCAGCCCCATCGTCCTCAGCAAAGGCCGTCCTCTGCTGGGTTCAGGGCTGCGGACAATCAGTCCAATGCTGCCAGAGACTTGTCCGCGTTCGGTGCCTTCACCAACCAGCCTCTCTTTCCCGTGACTCAAGACTCGAACAACTCCTTGCTGGGTGCGGGCGGCTTCCTAAACATGCAGCAGCAGTACTCGACTGGAACACACATCCCACCCGTTACTCAATCTTTCACCAACGACAGCACTCTTCAAATGCACAACTGGGACGTCTTCGGACTGAACAATGACGCCGCATTCGGCACGCTTGACATCAACTTCGGCAATGCCAATGACACGAACGGGGCAAACCCGCTTTTCTTCGGGGGCACCACTGGTCTGCCTGGTGATGATGACGAGGGAACCGTCTCGGCACCTCTGAGTGATCACTAGGCATGGTTAGCACCGCCTGTCCTGTCAACAATACATGACGATCGCACGACTTCACGCCTTCACGACTTCTGACACAACGACCGCAAAGCAACGCAAAGCAACACCGACGCTTAATGACTGTATCGCTGGCGTTATCCTTTACTTCCTGTTTCTTCTCGCACCGCTTGTCTGCTTTTTTGTGCACAACAAAGCATAGCACCTGTTTTTCCACATCTCTTCGCACAGCAAAGGTATTCACATCTATACGACGCACAGCACAGGCGTGCCCAGCGATGGCACTTCAACGATCCCTTCTCACGACCGCAGTACGCATTCACGACGACGACGATAATGTGTACCACGACCCTACCTACCTCCCTGCACGCAGCAGGCGAATTCAAACGTAACTTTAGTGGCTAATGTTGATGCTTTGGTTTTCTTCTGTGATGGACTCTACGCTTTTTCTGGAGGTGACGGACCTGGTATGTTTGGAGGAACCGATGGTGGAGGACACAAAAGAGGGGTTGTTTGTTTGCATACCATTGGTTCTAATATTGCGTTTGCCTTTTTCTGTTTTTGCGTTCTTTTCTGCTGCTCTTGACTCTCGCTCGTTATGGAAAAGGGAGGAGGACTGCGTTGCACGCTTTTTAGTTTGTAAGATGGCAGGGAGCGCGTGGAACTGTGACTATTAGCTTAGCTTCGATTCGAGGAATGAATTATTAATTCTTGACACTTGATGGAGCTCTGATGTTGTTTTGCTCGTGTTTAGGCGCTTTCTGCGAAATCTCGCTCGACTTGACCTCCGTGTTTAGGGAAAGGGTATCACAGTGAACGATCCTGGTTTTGTTACAAGGCATGCATTCATCACTCCATGTTGAGCGAAGTGAATACACGCTTCTTCATATGTCTGTAAGGTACCTATACATGTGTACTCGTATGCATGTCCAATTGACCAAACCCTTCTCAAGTCCAGCTAAGCGCGATGCCGCAAAAGCCAAGTCCACGCTGCCCTGACTGTGCTAACCTCATTGGCCCGGGTCTGAGATTTCTTCTGTCCCTATTGTTTTGCACACGATTCCTCTGCTGCGTTATCTATCCAAAAACGATGCATTCAGATCTCAAACAGGCCAGGATTCGATCACTCCCTTTGGTTTGCTGTTGATGCTGCTTGATGTTCGCCGTCTGACTCGCATACTTCTTGTCTGGTGGAGAGTCTGGGTATGCACTATGAGGAAGACGGCATGCTGAAGTCCCTGCATGGCGTGGTGAGCTTCTCATCTGTCGATGGCCTGATGGGTGTGTCTGGCGGACGCAGTGGTTTGACATGCTTCCTTTGCGGAAGGCGATGCACTGGTCTGGCAGGATGGAAGTCGCATGATCCGCATTCGCATCTTCGGGCCTCGTTTGGTGGTGTTCAGATACTTTCCAATGTTGTTCGGTTCATTCAAGTCGTTAGATTGGTTTTCTGTCCTGTCCAAGCGATGGCTCAGCTCAATCGCCGTCCGGATTGAGGAATAATCCTGAGCCATCTTCGTCTTCCCCTTCGCCATCTTCTTGCCCACTGGCTCCCGGCGTCGCCGCTCTGCTCCCTCGATCATCACGAGACGCCACACTTCTGCTTCGTCCTCCACTCGCCTCAGGCACAGCATAATCCTCTTCCCCAACATCGGGATCGACCCTCTCCCCCAAATCTTGCTCCCCCAAAAACCTCCTCTCCGCCAACCCCTCCGGCAAATAAACCTGCTTGACCCTCCCCTCCTTATAGTCAGGGTTATACTTATACTCCCCACCATACCCCAACTCCTTCATCAACTTCGTGGGCGCATTGCGCAAATGCACCGGGACAGGCAGACCCGCCACCCCAGGCTCCTTCAGCGCACTATACGCCGCGTTCAACCCACGATAAGCACGCACCGATTTGGGCGCCAGAGCCAGCGCAACAGCGCAATGGCCTAGATTGATTCGACACTCGGGCATGCCGATCTTCTCCGCCGCGGCGTAGGTGGCCGTGGCGAGGGAGAGCATGTTATTGTCCGCGAGGCCGACGTCTTCCGACGCGATGACGACCATCCGTCGCGCGATGTAGAGCGGGTCTTCGCCTGACTGCAGCATGCGGGCGAGGTAGTAGAGGGTGGCGTCGGGGTTGGAGCCGCGGACGGATTTGTGGAAGGCGGAGATCGTGTCGTAGTGTTGGTCGCCGGCGCGGTCGTAGACGAGGGTTTGCGTTAGGGAGGACTTGATGCTGGCGGTTGTTGTGGCTGGGTTGGCGGTGAGGTCGAGGGCGAGTTCGAGGAGGTTCAGGGCGGTGCGCGCGTCGCCGGAGGAGAAGCTGGAGAGGTAGTGCAGGAGGGAGTATGAGGATTCTGTGAGGAGGTGGTGGCTGTTGGTTGGAGGTTGGGAGCATGAGGCGGAGGATGGTTGGCTGCTGGATGATGATGGTGCAAGGTCTGGGACTTCATTGAACAAGGCTCGCTTGAGGATCTCAAAGATGTCCTTGTCCTCCAGTTTCGCCAATGTGAACGTCCTACATCGACTTAGTAGAGCGCTCACGACTTTGAAACTTGGATTCTCCGTCGTAGCCCCAATCAACGTGACCTGTCCCGCCTCAACCGGCGCGAGAAAGACATCCTGCTGACTCTTGCTGAACCTGTGAATCTCATCGCAAAATATTATCGTCTTTCTCCCAGTCAACCTCAATTCATTCTTCGCCTCATCAAACAACCTCTTACACTCTCCAACCCCGCTCGATGTGCTGTTGATCTCAACAAATCGACACCCAGCAGTCTGCGCAATCAAACGAGCAATCGTAGTCTTGCCCGTGCCAGGGCCACCCCAAAGAACCATCGAAGGAACTCTATCCGTCACAATCAATCCTCGCAACACACCGTTCGGTCCCACAAGCTCTTGACCCGCTACTTCGTCCAGAGTGCGAGGTCGCATGCGCTCTGCCAGAGGTGCATGGCTGTTTTTCGCTTTCTTCGGGGCAGGGCCGGATGTAGTCTTGTCTTCCTTGCGATTAGGTCGGACATCGTCGTCTGAGGCAGGTCGCTTGGTCCCGTTGACCGGTTGAGTCGAGAAAGATGGAAGGACGGATGGCTTCACCGAGGGCGTCTGCTGAGTACTGCTGAAGCCATTTGGCAGTGGTGACGAGCCTGCATGCGGCTCTTTAAGATTGGCAGATTTTCTGGCGGCGGGTGTTGAGAAGAAAGCGGCGGTTTTTGATTTGCTCGGTTGTTGTGTTGTCGGCGGCGGCGAGGGTTCGTCGATGAATGACTTGCACTCGGAGTCGAGGTGCAAGTTGATGTTGGTCTCTTTGACGGGTTTGTCGCAGATGGGGCACCGCACCATTGGGGCGCCGTTTGGTGGTTGTCTGCTTTTTGCTATTGAAAATGCTCAATGTCTCTGAATCTTGAGTACGCGCTGTTCATTGGAAGACGCGACAGAAAGTGTCTGAACACGCGCCAAGTCTGGAGTGAGGTGACGTTATCAAGGGTCTTCTTGAAGACAGCTTGACGATGCGGTATGGCAGATGTTTACATGTATTGATTGCTGCTACACAACTTTGAGATCTCACCATTGATGTTCATGGTTGCGCATCGGCGCACGTAAACAATGTATGATGCTTTGTTGAGTGACTAGTCTACTTGTGCACAAGACGGTTGGGTCTGAAAGTAACGGTTTACACTTGGAACCTAATAGAACTCCTGCACAGCTCTGGTGAAAGCATACTCAGCCAGAGCTTCTGGACATGTGATGCTGTCTCGTCAAGAATTATAAGTCTCCGTGCGATATTTGTGGCTTGGAGGCTACAGACTCGGGCACTGAATGCCAGTGAGCTCAGATGCATTTGCAGTAATTGCGTGAGAAGCACGAATTGGAGAGTAGCAAGAGATTCCTGACCTTCATTGAAGATCATGGCATTTGAACAGGGAAGAGTGCGAATTGCCAGCACTGGCTTGATAGTGAGATGTACCAACACGGCGGGTGTCAAACCTTGTTCTGGATAAGCTTGCTTTTGATTGTACGTGTTCTCTCAATTCATGGTACTTTTCGTATGTCCCGTGGCCGCGCGAGCGTCCAACGCCGTCTACAAGATAGTTTCCCTTTAATTTCTTATCCCTTCGTAAACGCTTACATGCTCTTGCCGTTGATGCCCTTGAGCTGGACGTCACTGTGATATACTGTCAGCCATTGTCTGCAAGAGGCCGTACCAAGACGTCGTGGGAGGAGAGCTTACAAGATTAGAGTAGCGTTGGCGGGGATGAGGCCAGGGAAACCACGGTCACCGTAGGCGTAGTCGCCGGTGATGAGGAGAGTGGCCTTCTCGCCGAGAGACATGCCACCATCGGTCTGGACGATGCCCTCGTCCCAACCTGCAAGCTGTCAATACCCAATGCCCAGAACATGGAACAACCAATTCCTCCCTCAACGCGAATACACACCCTTGATGAGCTGGCCAACACCGATCTTGATGGTGAAGTCACCACGACCGATGCTGCTGTCGAACTTGGTGCCCTTGCCGTCAGGAGCACTGGGGTCGTAGAGGTTGCCGGTGTACTCCATGGTGATGGTGTCGCCGTTCTTGGGCTTGTCGACACCGTTGCCGGGAGCGATGACCTGCTTAGTGACACCCATTCTGGCTGCTGTGAAGGAGAAGTATCTGGTGGTGGTAGGGGTGGGAATTGGTTTGAAGAATCGAGGAGTGATGGAGCTGGAGGAACGAGCAAAGCGAGAAAACATAATCACGATATGTACCTTGATTTGTCCAAGAGGGGGGACGTGGGGCAGAACTGCATGTAGAGCTTCACAGGTGAAGACACGTGACTTGCTAGCTCTAGCCGATCATTTCATCCCGGCGGAGCCCGCAGTTGACCCGTTGTGAACCCTGCCAATCTGGAACATGTGATTGTACGACTGTTCTCTAGACTACCCCATCTGATCCTTCGATCAGAAGAACGTGGAACGACGATTGAAGCTTGCGTGTTGAAGGCAGGAATGCAGCACGCAATCGAGCTCCCCGAGCCGTAGTAGATTTGAGAAGTAGCTGTTCTTGGCTGGAAATGACATGTTGGCAATGGTTGCTGGTTCGCAATGGACCAAGGCATGTGCATGATAGCTACAGTGGGCTGAGTACGTGAGGCTCGAAGTATTGTGCAATGCTCTTGAGTGAACTTAGGGTGAGAGTTGACAAAAATCTCACATGCTTCCCAGAAATCCACCATTGTAGTGGCGTCTATTACGATGACTTCTTTGTCGGTTCAGGAAAGCGCGCCAGAACGTTCAAGAGCGCAGGACATGGACAGGATGTGATATATCGCAGTGCAGAGAAGTGGTTGACCATCCAGTACAGCACCATCTACTTATGGAGTCTAGACGAAGCAGACGCTGCCTGACTTTCGTTGCCCATCCATTGTGTGTAAAAGCCCTCATTTGAATGAACTGTGTTCCGCTTCTTCCTCGCTGCCTTCGTTCTTGCCAAACCCCAAACTCAGAATTCTCGAGCTCTTCCCCAGATAACCATGCAAATTTCCTCTCAAAAACGCCGTACGCCTCGCTAATGATCAGACCGCCCCGAAAGAAAGCACCCAAATTTTACAAGCCCATTCCAAAGTCACTTGCCTACTTCTCAGGCGCATCGGGCAGCCTCTCGATCACGTACTTGCCCTTGGCGACACTCATGATTGGCACACCAGGCACCTTCCTGACTCTCCTCTTCAAGTCTCTGTCGTTCGTCGCAACAAGGTACACTCTCTGCTTGACCACGCGGTCGACAATGCAGTCATCAGCGTATGTACCCTTGTGGTCGCACTTCAAGCGCTCGAACTTCTCGTCTCTAGCGATCTGCAGCGCAATGCGGTATTTCGGTCCCAGCTTTTCCAATTCGGCCATGACGCAGTCGGTGATCATCGGTGTGCAGGAGGCGTAGAGAGTGTCCATCATGGTCGACATGAGGGGCAGTTTGTGGTGGACGGTGTGGGAGAGGAAGTTCGTGTCGACAAGGATTTGGTAGGGCGGTTGGAGAGCGGTGTTGTGCTGGAAAAACATGCCACTAGGCGCTTGTGGGCTGAAGAGAAAGTCAGTGATGCTCAAGTACATGCGCAGAGGGGGGCTCTTTGAAGACTTACATTGTTCGCACGAGCTCATCTTTGCCGCCGTTCTTCTTCTTCTGCTGGTCCAGAGGTGTGGGCTGGTTTTTCTTCAGGCGGTCATCGCGCTGACTGATGACTCGCTTGACGGTCGCGAACTTGCGCGTCTTCTTCTGGACACCCATGATGATTTTCTGGTGGCGTTGGTCGCTGGGTGTAGTTTTAATCTTCTTCAGAACTTCAAATCTCGAATTATTATTTGCGACGGACTTGAGCGGGGATCGCTCGGATCTCGGAGTTTATTCGGGTAGATGGAGGCCTCAGGCCGTGCGAAGGGAAGACACTTCACTTCCCTCGGCTTCACTTCTATTATGTACTTCTCTACGATAATGTAAAGTTTTAAAGTATGCAGCATGAAGACGAGTATCTCCATGACTCTCTGCATATATGATCAAACCTATCAGTGGTTTCTTGTTACAAGCCACGGAGTTGAACACTGAGTCGGTCATGACTTTCACGAGTTGCATTGATGGATCTCTGCCCCATTACTGCAGCTATCCTCGATTTTTGCTGCCAATGGAACGCCACTTACCACGGAGGTAATCGATGCGGAGACTATGTGTCTCTGGGAATACATCACTGGATCTCAGTCGCCTTCGACGCGTTTATCATCGACCTTCGCACTTGGTTAAATGCCGTCAACCAGAGAGATGATTGATATGATGGTCTGTCCTCTCTGAAATCACCTTGGTGGATCTCCATCACCTCGCGTGCATATACCACAGACTTTAGCAGTCATTCGGATGCTATGAGCCACGGGGAATGTCGAAGATGGTCTCATCTCTCCCGAAGACTGACTTGGTTAATCTCTGCCGTCTTGCATGCACATATCATCAACCTCGGAAACTAATGGTACACTATCAGCCAAGGAGATGATTTGTTCCGCACTTCAGTCTCTCAAGAATCGCCATAATTTCCATACGCTGGTATCCTCGCCCACAGCACTTAATTGAAGGCTCCTAGGCAACACGACGACAGACTCCTAGGTCTATTCTCTCAAGGATTGCCTTGGCCTCAATAGGCTCGTATCCTCACCTTCAACACCCAATCGAACGCTATAATCCATAGAGATGATAGGTTCCTAGGTCCCCTTTCTCCGGAATTGCCTTGGTTTCTAGAGGCTCGTATCCTCGGCTTGAGCGCCCAATCGAAGACTACTAGCCGAGGAGACGATATGCTCTTATGTTCAATCTCTTAAGAAGTGCATTGGTTTCATGAGGCTCGTATCCTCACCTTCAGCACCTAATCAAAAGCTAATGACCATAGAAATAATGGACGCTCACCTCAGCTTTCTCACACGCTGCTTGATTCTCTATAGGCTCGTATCTTCCGCATCAGCAATCTCTAGGAAGCCATCAGCCACGAAGAACAGCGATATCTGTGTCAAGTCTCTCGAATCTGGTGCTGCTTCCAATGTGCTTGTATCATCCGCATTAGCAGCTTCTGAAAAGCCATGGGCCACGGAGATAAAGGTCAGATCGATCACGTCTCTCAGACTTGACCTTGCTTTTGATAGGCTCGTATCATCCGCATCAGCAGTCCATTTGACGCTTTGGGCCACTGAGATACTTGACATCTCAATCAAGCCTCCCATACTTGGCCCTACCTTCTTGAGACTCGTATCATCATCTTCAGTAGTTGACCAAATGCTACAAACCACGGAGAAGATCTAAAACTCGGCCGAGATTCTCAAGACCCACCTTATCTACTATAGGCTCATATCCTCACCCTCGTACAATGATCTTTTTGCTGATCTCTCACTTTTATCATCCAGACCTCACTCTTCCTCAGCCCCATTTGTTCGGAGCTTCCCGTTACTGCAGTCACTTCGAGTACGGTCGCATGATTACACTTGATTTTCCGCTTCATCGCTTCTTCCTCCTAGTCCACACAAACAACAGATCTGTCAACATGGATCTCCCGGCGGGTGTTTATCCACCCAAGTCGTATCTCTATGGACCTTCGACGTCGTCCTGGCACTCTTTGCGCGGCCGCGATGAGCCTGAGCCCTCCCGATTGGGCGTCAAAACCAATGATGCACGCAATGCTTCGTTAAGAATCACCTTTCGCCAGGGAGATAATACTCTCGGAACGCTCGGCTCATTCAAGACGAAGAAGCCAGAAGCAAGGACTGACAATGAACCCGCCGACCCTGATGCCATGGAGCTTGAAGAGGGAGAGATCAAAGAAGATGAAACTGGGAAGACACAAAAACAATCAGGGAAGTTGAAGCTCAACTGGAACATGCACAGCCAGATTCCTGGTTTCTATCTATCCTTCTGCCGTCAGGACGAGAAACACCCTCATCCGGTCCACGTCCACTTCTTCGTCAACAATTTTCTGGTCACAAGGGATGACTATGGAACTCCCGTCTCGGTGGGTGTGGAGCACTCGGCGGGAGACATGGACCATCTCATCAAGAACCTGGACCCCAAAGCCGGTCTTGAGCCCAGATCAAACGGTGGAATCGGAATGTTGTGGGCCACTGACGTGGAAGTCTGGCGCAAGGGCTGCCCGCAAAACTCCTTGGAGAACCTATCGAGCTCCGAGCCGGTCTTCAGGCATATCAGCAAGGCAGAGCTGGATCGGATAAAGGAGCTTGGAGACGACGCAATCGTTGACGGATCCAACTTCGGCGATCCTTATATCCTCTCCGATGGCGAGTGGACCATCTACGGACTGCTGACGTGCACGAAATTCACCATGTATCGTACGTGGCTTGACATTGAGGAATCTAATAGAGTCCACAACTTCTTCGTCGGCTACATGCATGACCTGTTCTTCGAAGTTGCCACACACGGCAACTTTCCATTCTATGCTCGTCAGGCAGCAGAACAGGGAACGACGAAAATATACGATCACAATTTCATCCCAGAAGAATGCACACCGCCTTTACCTCTGGTCACACGATGGCGTATTGAAACCGCAAATCAGGTCCCGGTCAGCGCGACCCCAGAGAGCTGGTCCACGTTCAAGACTCTCAAGGCCTATCCTGACGCCAAGACCAAGGCTTTTGCTATGCGCCTTGGTATCGAACGCAATAGGGCTTCCACCTTCGCCGAGATGGAGGAATGGTTCGAGAAATATGGTAACAAGCTTGAGGCTGAGATTTGGCCCCTGAGTATCAAGTCTTCCTATTTTTTACAGATGAATTTCGCCGAAGGAGACCCGGTACCTGCTGTCAACACGCGCCTATCTGTTGAGATCGTCGACGGGGAATTCAAGGGACACCTTTTCGAGGGAGTCGTGGTCGAGGACGCCTACGGACTCGGCATGGATATTTGTGCGTCTGTCTATCTCAAGAAGGGCATGTAGGTACTACCTTCGATTGTGATGAGAGCGAGCGTATGCATTCAGCCCCTCAACGACGGTATTGCGTACGCATCACAGAACGCTGCTGTGGTGACGCTGGCCCACGGAACCAACCATTTGCAAGGCACTCGCACGCAAGGCGTCGATTTTGCATCTCTTTTGTTTGAATCGCCGCGCACCATCATGAAGGTCTCTTCTCTTGCAGACGAGGCTGATGGATCATGGGACGCTAGGAACGAGTTCAACAGAACTTTGGTGTCTTACGGCCTCAACAGCATGCAAAGGGCGGCAGCGCGCTTTTCGTTTACTTCGCAATCTGGACTCACTATCGTCTGGGGTCCCCCGGGCACTGGAACGACCCACGTCGCGACAGCCGCCTTACATGCTCATGTCAATGTTGGCCGCCTCCATGGGATTAGGAAAAGACCAATCCTTGTCTGTGCTCCTTCTCATGCGGCGGTTGACAGGAACTTGGGTGCTCTCATCGAGGCTCTGGCGAAGTCCAATGAGAACGTGAACATATGCCGGTCCCATGGTGGTGCCTATCCTTCAAACGCATCTGCCGAGCGCACGGATGACCAGGTTGACGAACAGGCTTTGGCTGAGTTGAAGAGGGCTACAGATCATGTGGCTGCGGGTGACGGCGTTCCTGCACCTGCTGTCTGGGAGGCCATCGATGCCGCCACGAGGAGCAATCAAATGATCGGAGGCGGCATGCACCTGGAGTATGAATTCAACAGAAAGCGCAAGGACTTCATTGAGAGTCACGCGAAGAATATTTCCTCTGAATACCACCAAGAAGCTTGGAGCTTCATCGACCTCAAAACGGAGATCAAAACTGCCGTCGGAAAGGAGAAGACTGAGCTGTGCGCCGAGTTGAAACTCTGGGAGAAATCCTGGAACGAGCGATTCTTCGACACGGTTGATGTGGTCTTCTGCACGCATCTAGCATCCGGGCATCCCATCTTGTCAGCGCACTATTCACCCAAAATCTTGATGATTGACGACTACACGCAGGAGTCATTGCCAACCAGCGCGATACCGGCAGCGGCTCACCTTGACACGCTTGAGCTCTTCTGGGCGACTGGAGATCCCGAGCAACAGGGTCCCCTTCATCCTACCAAAGGCACTAACGAGGCTTTCTGGGACATCACTAGGTCCCCATTCGACATGCTCTTTGGTGACGAGTCGGTCAGAGAAAGGGTTCAGCTCGTTGCACAGCATCGGATGAGGCCGGTAATTTCCTCCATGGTGTCCAGAATCTGGTACAACGGCACATTGGAGGACAGCCCAGCAGTTCAGAAAGAATCTCTGTTGGAGAAAACAATCAAGCAAGCCTACCTTCCCCTCGGGGAATCCTGGAATGGGAGAACTAGATTCATGGTCGACGTCAGTGGCCCAGCTGCGGAATCCACGAAAAACAACAACAACTCTCTGTACAACCGAGCGGAAGGCGACCTCATTGTCAACATCATCGCGTATTTGCTCTCCTTCGATCCGAGGCAAGAGCCTGGAACACCGGAGCTTCCCCAGATTCAGCATCGCGACATCATGGTAGTCACAAGCTACAAGGGGCAGGTTCAGTACATAAAAAAGAAACTTCGGGCCAAAAAGATCAATACCCTGGGTACCAAGGAGGTTAGGGCTGTGGAAATTCGAGTCCTCACAACACGCTCTGTCCAAGGTGGCGAGGCCCCCATCGTCCTCCACAGCATGGTTCGAAACATCAAGGGTCACGCAACTGACATGGGTTTCACTCGGCAACCGAGTCAGCTCTGTGTGAACTTCTCCCGCGCTCAGATCCATCACATCACCGTTGGGAATGTTCGGGCCCTTTGGCAGACTAAGGCGCATGGGAACAATGAATTCAAGAAGGGAAGACCGCTGCATACATTGGGCTTGATCCTCGACGATTTCCGTGCTGAGCAGGATGTAGTGTCTTGGATGAGCCTAATGAACTTGATCAAGGGCAACTAGCTCATTCTTTTGCTGAGATGAGTTTCGTTGGAAATGCGCAGTGCTGCGATGGAGTGTCTATGTAGTACTCAACAAAATGTCTGTGTTTTCTATCCCTTTCCTGCATATATCATCGACTCTGGTAGCTTACTTCGAATTACATCAACCGGAGATACTGAAACTGTAGGTCAATCATCTCCCAGATTGCTAGACGTACTTGAGCTCGAACTATGAAGTCCCTACTTCAAGCGCGTCTTCTACAGCCCAGGAATCGCAAACAGCGAGGACAATGTTGCGTGCTGTCAACACCCTACGTAGCCGTATTCGATATGTATTTTCGTCACAGCATTTTTAACTTCATCCCCGTGAATATCCCATATCTGTATCCCATCTTCTCGTGCCAGCGTCTTACTTACCAGTTTGTCCCACCTGGTCGCACCTTCCTCTTTTCAAGCCTCACTACTCCTCGCCCTCGTTCCTTCCATATTCGGGAGTCCCAACGATTGCATTTGGTCTTGGCACGATCGCACTGTTGTTTATTTCTTCCTCGTCCTCTTGACGTTCGCGTCTTCTCTCGCCTCCACATCCACACCCTTCTTGAGCTCCGGGCTCTGTTCTTTTCGATTGGCACAATTCTGGCTGAATCCGCTTTGAAGACACCAGGCATTTTGCCTGGTGTCTTCTACTCCCCCTATCACCTCCTTGACTGCTTCATTGCAGCACGTCCACAGGTCTGTCTGGTTTTGACGGCCTTTCATTACACACTCCTCGTGACTGCTTCATTGCAGCACGTCCTCAGGCTCTGTCTGGTTTTGACGGCGTTTACACAAAACCCTCTCCGTGTAATGCTTAATTGCAGCACGTCTAAAGGTCCGTCAGGAAG